>JASDQU010816557.1:20301-36039 GCA_032191745.1 Picea mariana
AAAAAAAAAATGTTGCTAACAAGAAAATAATGATATTATGTTCTAATGATAATCTTATGTATCCCTCACTCTTAGAGTTTCCCTCAATGAGACAAACTTTTGTTCGATGAAAGGCTTCGTGAATATTTCTGCCACCTGCTTTGAAGATGGACAAAACTGCATATCAATGACTCAATCTTAAATATGTCCTTGAATAAAGTGCATATGAACCTCAATGTGCTTGGTCCACTGCCTATGAACTGGGTCTCTAAACAACTTGATATTACTCTAATTATCACACCATATAGCTATTGGACGATGAAAATGAACTCCCAACTCTGTAAGAAAGTGTTGCAACCAAATAACTTGAGTAGTAATAGTCACTACACCCTTATACTTTGCCTTTGTTGATGATAAAGAAATTGTTGATTTCTTCTTACTTGACCAACAGATAGGTCCTAATCCAAGGTAGAGGACATATCCTGAAGTCAACTTGTGATCAATGCTATCGCTTGCGCAATCTGAGTCTATGTAACAAACAAGATTCAAGGAAGATCCTGCTGCATATTGTATACCAAAATTGGTTGTCCCCTTGACATATCTGAGAATCCACTTTGTTTCCTTCTAGTGAAGATCATGAGGATCCTGCATGTACCTGGAAACTAATCCAACTACATAAGAGATATCCAGTCGAGAGTGTCTTCACTACAACAATGGAGGAGGTTGAGCTCCTTGTGATGAGTAAACCATATACATATAGAAATATCAGTAGAAGCGAATCTATGTTCCTCATCATATACACATTAGTATCTGATCTACATCTAAGAAAACCTCTAGAGAGAAGATAATAGTCCATTTTAGCATACCATGCTCGAGGTGCTTTCTTAAGTCTGTACAATGACTTCCTCAACCTGCAAACTAATGATGGATCCTAAACATACCCCTTTGGCTGCTCCATATATATCTCCTCATTAATATCTCCATGTAAGAATGCATTCTTCACATCCATATGGTGTACCTCCCACTTTCTAGTTGCTGCAATAGCTAGAGCTAACCGAATGGAATCAATCTTGGCAACTGGTGCAAAAGTATTATCATAGTCAATTCCTTGTACCTATGAGAAATATTTAGCTACTAACTGAGCCTTATACTCTTTAATGTATCCATAAACAACCCTCTCTGTCTTGAAAATCCACTTACATCTAACAAACTTCCTGTTGGAAGGTGGAGCAACCAACTCCCATGTATTGTTCTCTATCAGGCATTTGTACTCCTCTTTCATAAATTCCTCCCAATGGGGGTTTCCTTTAGCCTCTACATAAGATTGAGGATCTGATCCAAGTACCATATAACAATAAATAGGAAACAATGGCTCCATGGTAGTAAAATATTGCAGAGGCTCCACAAACTAAGATTTGGTTCTTCATGGATTGGCAGGATCACCCACTAGATCACATGATGTCTGAAGTGTTTGTTGCGCCCATCGTGGTTGATGCTCTAGAACTGAAACTTCTTTATTCTGATCAAAATTATCATATATATCAGATTCATATATATGATAAGAAATTTGATCGAAAAAATTCTCACGAAGTTCTGCAACTAGTGGTAGTGGAGATGGAGGTGTGGATTGCTCCGGAAGTACCTGTGAATGAACCTCTTCAAACTTAACACTCATTTGTATGAATAGTGTCTCTGAAGTAGTATCTAATAAGCTATATCCCTACATTCTCTCTGGATATCCAACAAAAATACACTCCTTACTCTAAGCTTCCATATCTTTCCTCACATCAGAAGGGATCCTAGACCATGTACGAGAACCAAAAATTCTGAAGTGAGTGACTTCTGTTTTCTTCCCGCTCCAAGCCTCATATGGAGTGACTCCCTTGAATGATTTATGAGGAAACATATTCTGAATGTAGGCTGAAAAAAGGATATCTTCAACCCATAACTTTAGAGGCAATTCTCTACCCTACAACATACAATTGGCCATCTCTTTCAATGGCATGTTCTTTCTCTCCGCTACCCCATTCTGTTGTGGAGTATATGGAACTGTGTGTTGCAAATCTATACTTGATTCTAAACAAATATGTTCAACATCCTTATTCACATACTCTCCTACATTGTCTATATGAAGCTTCTTAATACTCTTCCTTGTTTGGTTCTCAACTGGATGCTTGAAATCTTTAAGACACTCAAAGACCTTAAATTTTAATTTGAGAAAATAGACCCATGTATATCTTGAAAAATCATCAATGAAAGTAAGAACATACTTAAATTCACTGATTGATGGGTGTGGGAAATGACCTGTAATGTCACTGTGAACCAATTCTAGAAGTGATGATGCCATACATGCTTTACTTGTGTTGAACTTCTACTTAGGATGTTTGCCTAGTATGCATCCTCAGGAAACTCCATCTGTGTACTGAATATGGGGTAATCCATCTACCATTCCACCCTTACTAAGATGATTTAAATATTTAAAATTTAGATTCCAAAACCTCTCATGCAACAACCTGGACTCTTCATTATCATGTGTTAGAAGAGATACATAATCATATTTATGAGTGAAGTGATAGAAGGTGTACAACCTGGAATGGTGATTAACCTCACCAACGACAATTTTTGAACCATCTGGCAAGTCAAAAATAATAACTTAGTCCAAAGTGAACTCCACTTGCTTCCTTGAAAATGAATGAGTGATTTTATAGATGGAGGGAAGATTCAATGAAAATATTTGGAAGATGAAGTACATCCTGAAAGCATCCATGGTCTATATCAACTACCCCTACCACACACCTTTGTAGGAGAATCATCTCCCATGAAGATCGATGGTCCAAAACAAGTCTCCAAGTATGAGAAAATTCTATCTGATGATGTCATGTGATGCGTAGCCCCTGAATCAAGCACCGAAGCATAAGGAGAAGATGAAATAGAAAGTAATGCATGACCATTACCTCTTTCTGATGATGGATTTTTCCTTGCATTATTTGGAATACAATCCTCAAGATGATGTTGTTCAAGTGTTTGTGCCGTGAGACCTATGGTATTTTTCATGCAAGAACTATCAGGATGGAACCCCCTGTTACAATAGGAACAATTTGTCTTATCCTTCTTTCCTTTTGATGCCTTGGAACTCAAACTCTCATCTATGGACTTTTTTTTACCTTCATTCCTGTTCTCTTGGCTCTTCTTACCCTTGTTCTTCTGCTTATTCTTCTTTGAACTTCCTTTAGTTGTAAGCACATTGGGATTGGAATTATTAAGTGCCCCTATGTGGATGTAATTTGTTTGCTCATGGATAAGTGACTCCATGAAATCATCTAGGGATGACATCTTACATGTAGACCCCATAGCTAACCTGGTAGTATGAAAAGAAGAAGTGTATCTACAAAATACTCTGGTCCTAGTTTTGTTAGAATTGAAAATATTAATTGTTCATCTTTCTTATCAATTCCATGAGAAAGAAAATTTTTAAACTTACAAAAGTAGTCATGTAGGGTCTCGAAATCTCTTGGATTCAATGCATGTAGATCATTCTCCAACTTACTACCTCTTAGATTGTCTTTCTTTCCTAGCAAATCCTTCAACTTTGTCCAAACATTGTTAGGAGTCTTGCAAGTATCAACATGAAAGAGGAGATTTGGAGAGATGCTCAAGCACAATATCCTATAGGCTTCATCCATTTTGTTGAAGTACTTTGATTTCTCTATGGATGAAGTAGGCTCGACCTCAGTCCCCATGGTGATCCTTTACAAACCCTTGCTTCGAAGTAGAAGCTCTATCTTGGGCTTCCACTTAAAGTAGTTGAAGGGAGTCAAGATTATTGAAGAAGATGTTTGGTCCATATTTCTCTATGGGTTGTCCAATATGATCTATAAACCTGGGATAAAAGTGAATACTCCCTCACAATAATGACTCTAATACCATGTAGTATTAAACCTCAATCCAATACCTAATTGCTAGAAGGAAATACTACACTAGTTATTGCAAAAGAGAGAGAGGAGAGAGAAAAATAGAATCAATCTTCACATGTAAGGGACTAAGAAACCAAATCTAATCGCAATGTATTAATCCTTGATAATGAGTACAATATATAGGACTCTCCACATGAGGAGTAAATCCCACTAGGTTGGGATTTCCATGTGCATGCTCAAGTAAAAAAATAACTTCTCCCAATAACAACAATTAACTAAAGTCAAAAGTTGCTAATAATAAGAAAAGGTCAAAAATATAGGCACGAACTTAGTGAGAACTCTACATGAAGTCAACATGAATTCCCTAATAGAAAAAATCTCCAAGAATAAGACTAGAGTCTAAGAATGGAACCAAAGTCCTAATTGAGTGAGAATTTGCTAATTATGGAAAGTCACTAAATAAGTGAAGTGAGTTAACTCCAAGTATTAAGTATTAGATGGTTAATGCAAACTTCCCTAGGAGGATAATATTGTTACTAGAGTGCTCTATAGCCATGAAATAGGAAACATCTCCTAAAATTAAGGTAATAAGAATTATCTCCTAAAAATAGGAATTTGCCTAATGGTGGCTAAAAAATAGGAATTGGCCTAATGGTAGCTAAAAAATAGGAATTTTCCTAATGGTGGTTTATGAGCCCATGGTTTTGGAAAACCATGGTATTTTCCCATGGCATTACATATAGGAATCCACCTACTAAAAATAGATCTACTATAATAGACATGCTATAAATAGCAATCCTCCTAAATAGTAGGAAAATGGAAAAAATGAGTATGCCACTAAGTATCTAGTTGAGCATGTACCCCAACACCTCACACTAGAAAAAGTCCATCTTTTCTATTTTCATGCTTGGTCTCTCACTAAAGTGTCTTCCTCTCAAAGTCTCTCACAAGTGTATATCACACAAGTCTTGATTGTGTCTACTCCCTCAATAAAATGTCTTCCTCCTTCACCCTAGCCCTGCTCTTATAATCATGAGTTATAATTTAAATCTAATCTCCAAAGTGATCTATGATTGAGATTACTCCTCACACCCACTTAAGATTTAGATTACATGCTGCATGTTCCTTAAATAACTCAATTATTTAGTAAAAATAATTTTACTTTAATTAATTCCTTTTAACTAAAGTAAACTCAAGACTAGAAGATTGATCTTGACAACTTCTACATGCTAGACACATGCCAATGCGGAAGTACCTATCCGATGCTACCACTAACATCAATAATCGAACCTCTTAGAAGCTTGACATCATTCTTGTTGTTGGGGGTTTTATGGCCCATTTTTTCACTTGGAGGGTCACTCCCATGCTTCATGGAGGCACCTTTATCTTAGGTATGTATATAGTCATGCTTTGGAGACATATTTCAAGGATTTATGGACATTACTTGAGCATTATCTGAGCACATTTTGTGGAGTTTGTCCCCTTTTATGAGGTTTTTTAGCATGTAAAGCAACATTTAATTATAATTTGACGTAGTCTCCAAATTATGTGGATGACAAGTCACTTTTATTTTATTTCCTTAGGCTTATTTTTGGGAATAAGGAATGGCAAGGAGTTGTGAGCCTCATCTATAAATAAAGGCACTCCTCTCATTCCAAATTGTTGTGAATTGTTGGATATCATTATTGGAGCCATTTAATAGAATATCTTTACTTGGTGTTTTCTTAGTGTCAATTCTTGGAGCTCTATCTCTTGGTTATTATTCTTGGTATTTTTAAAGGCTATTGCAAAATGATTCAATATTCTACATAAACTAGCAAGATTGATCCATTGATGAGTTATCAACTACTTGGAGGGATGATGTCTAGGGTTTGTATCTCTTCCTTCTTCCCTAAACCGGTTTGTAAGAGCTTATCTCTTGTATTGATTAGTTTTATACTCATTGGCAAGGGTTTTGAGTATTATTTTCAAGCCTTTTGTTGGTGAAGGCTATTCCCTTGGGGAAACCCTTCTTGGAGGGCCTTGGTTTTCAAGTTTTTTCTTGATTAGACAAGAGACTACTAGCTTTGTGGCCCTAGTATCATCCTAATTCATAAACGTGGATAACCAATTATTAGAGGGGCATACTTCTTGACTCCATAATCCCTAAGTGGAGACAAGACTTTTAACTTCACTCCCAACAACCAGCCACAAGAAAACCCCTAAAAAGTATACTATTTCCTTTTATGTTTATAAAATACAAAAATACAAAAAAGTATAAAAGATATAAACCATCAAAAATATTTATTTCATTGTCTAGTGCAAATCTAACGACTTACTTTCGCATTCTAGACATTTTCATCCATGGGTTTATGCTTCATTGTTAATTTATAACCCTAAGAGGAAAACAGACCCCATTGACATTGTGTTTCAAGGTTATATCTAATTTGTATGGCTGATTTAAGGTGTTTAGTAATTTTAGAAATTAAATTACAACAAAAGATATCAAAATTTGTGAAACCCTGAAGCTAGGGTTTGACCCTAAAAGGTGAAATCTAACCCTAACCTAGTTTCTATTTCATTTTTGGATTGTTTATAAAGTTTATATAACACATTATGATGGTAAAATTCATCTTCTTGGTGGTTCATTGTTGATATATTTCATTTTGGAGATTTTGGTGAAACCCTAGGGGGATTCACCACCATTTTTTGCAAGTTTGAGCTAATTTCGTAATTAATATTCATTTGTACTTGCAATTAATCATTTCTGGGATTTTCTTACATATATTATTTATTTCCTAGCTAAAGTATTCAAAGCTCATGATTCTAAGTGTTTTTTGGCACTTTTGGGGTGCTTTTCCTCACCCAAAATTTGCATTTTCTACTTCTTGATTTTTTGTTATCATAAATAGGATTAGGGAATTGTTGGAAAGAAAAAATATAGTCCAATTTATAACATACAATCAAGGCATAAATTAGGTATATCATTTACTCTTGACTTGTGCAATCACATCTCACTCTTGAGCATTTAAAAGTACATTTTCTCTTCATCTAGAGAGTGATTTATTAGTGTCGATTTACATTTATATTGTAGCATATTTATTCACGATATTAACACTTTTATAATTATCTCCTAACCCTCTTATATTCTATATTTATTTTCCTGTCTTTTAGTTTAATATTCTTAAGGCATTTGGCTACTAAGGCACTTGTCTATCTAACATATATTGAGGTGTGTAGTTGGAAGTGACTTCTACTATGCACGTTATTTCAAAGGATTGGGATACACCCCATGGATACAAGGAGATGGCCTAAAGTGAAGGGGAGATTGTGCTAAGGTGACAGTGGTGCAATTCCAGTATTGTGTTTATCCTCAAAAGCATCCCCAAAAAGGTTGCTAGTAATATTTTTTGCATCGTTGTCAGGGACATCTTTGTTGGTTTGTTTCATGGCTCTTGACGAAATTATCCCACTAGGTTGTTGGATAAGCTATTTTTTGTTTGTCTATTGATGAGATTATTTTGAATTCTAACCTTGATTATCTCATCTAGTGACTCTACTCAAATAAAATATAAAAAAAGGGTACATTGCAAGAGGTAATTCCCATAAAGAAAGATTGAAAGGTAAATTGGGATTGATTTGAAGCATTGGTAAGCTATCTATGAACCCAAGTTCTCATACTTGTCAAGTTATATTGGCGACTCCACATATTTGGTATTTGTATGATTGGTATGTAATTATCTGATATTAGTAAATCATCATCATGTATGTTTCAAATATGGCCTCTAACAAAGCAAATTTTGTGGAAGATTTGTTTGCTCCTTTGAATTTTACAGGTGTTCCATTGTGTCTAGGTGAGATTCATTTTGGGGGATGGACTACTTAGGTCCCAATGTTTGATGGAAATATTTGGTGGGCTTCAAGACATGGGCATTGTCTATGAGAATGCCTTGATGAAAGAATTTGCATTTTCAATGCAAGGGAAAGATGCATGGGATCGGTATTGTAGCTTGAAGCCTAAATAAATAAAATCATTTCTATAGTTAATAAAAAGGTTTTTAAAGTATTGGATATATGGTTATCAAGAAGTTGATTATTATTATGCCTTTCTTGAGTTGCTAGGAAGAATGATAGATAAGATTAATAACCTAATAATGGAATCTGATGATAACCCCTCAAGTGGTATTTCTTGTGGAAATGAAGGAAACAGAGAATGTGTCCCTTTTCTTGTGCCATTATGTTAAAAAAAAATATTGTGAGACTTCTCCTCTAAATCTTGGTGATGATATGCATGAATAGGCTCGTCCCTCTCCTCCCTATCACATGCCATTATTTCACAACATTTTAGAACCAAAAAAATATGAGGAACAATTTACCCATGTTGAAGATGTCAGGGAAATTTGCGATGTAAATAATATAAAAGATCTTGTTGAAGAAAAGTCTCAAGAAGCACCTTGTTGTTCTCTTGAAGATGATGAGTTCATTGAATATTATGTTGCAAATCCTCAAGAATAAAATGATGATGAAGAGTCTCCTCATCCTTACATTGGAAATCAAGATACATTGGAAGATCAAATATGTGAAGAGAACCTCGATGACAAAAGAATTCAAGCATCCATCAGTTCTCCGCCACAAGAAAGAAAGAGTTTGATGTACTATACTCCTTTTCGATATTTTGAGTTTCATGATGCATCTTTTAGCAGCTTGGAAGAGGAAAATCTAATAAAGGAACCCTTGTTTTATGAAAAGGATATTGGGAATATTGATGCTATTCTCCGTACTAAAAGACAAAAATGGGATATAAGTTGTTTTCATTTTGATGGGGATCCCATTTATGACACAGATGATGATGGTTTCAAAGATAAGGTTTCCTATGTGTGGTCTTGTGGACAGTCCACTGTCCCAAATGGTCATTGAATGTAAATCTAAATTCACTCTGCAGGAAAAACCGTGTCATTCCACTAATGAAGTTGATTTGTAGGTATAGGTAGGGGTTTTTCATGGCCAGTTGACAACAAAAAATTTTCAACCATGGAATTCCCCAACTCATGAATTTCACATTTAGAAAAATTCATCAAGTGATAATGGTTTTGAAGATGAAATGTTTGGTAGGCATTAGTATGTTCAATTTTGGGATTATTACAAAAAATTTTAGTTCCACATGCAGGTGCAACCAATCATGAGTCATGGATTTACATATTTGTTTCAAATCTGATGGTACTTCTCATGTTTCATCCATACATGTGATTGAAGGCAACAAGGAGGGGCAACATTCTTCTTGTAGGTTTCTATTAGAGCCACATTCCAAGCCCCTCTTTCTTGATGGTTTTATGGGTAGCAATGTTGGTTTGTCTTATGCCTATGAAAAGAAAGATGATTACATCATCCTTATCCACCTTTGGATTGAAGAAGATTGTGACACTACATATAAACCTTGGAATAATTTTATTCTTCCCTCACCTGATCATGATCCCGCTTCAGGTTTTTTCCAAAGAAAGGTAAATGAGATGTTTGCATATGCTTGCTTGATCCTTGATGTTTCATTGTTTTGGTTTGTGACCAATCACAAAGGTAAATTTCAAGGTATTGATGAACTCATTAAATGGTTACATTGGATTTATGATTTTACTTAGCATGCTATATTTATTATGTTAGAGTAGGTTAGAATGAATAATCTTTTTAGCATGATAATTAGATTTATTTGTGTGTTTCATTTTATTGAGTGTCACATTTTGTTCTTATTTGAATAAAAGGAAATGTTGCTTACATTGTATGAAATTCTCTAAGGGTTAGCATTATGTACCTCGTTCCTTTTGTTTCATGATTGGATTTATTTTTATCTCAAGGAAGGGATAAGGAACTTGTGTCTTCCCCTCCCTTGCATTGAATATCCATTTTGCGAGAATATTTCAAGTCTATAGGTTTCTGAAAGATTATGGAGTTCTCATGTACTCTTGAGATGAGCACATATCCCCAACTGAAGCCAAGTGTTACACCCCATATTCTCAGTAGTGTACTTTACATTTTTTCATGAGATGTGACCACTCTGATGAGCTCAAAGTGTGATTATTTCTTTATATGTGGCCATGATTGGATGACTTGATGGATAAGTGGTGGTTAGAGGTTACCCAAATCCCCTCAGGTGGACAATCATGGCACGTCATTTTAGTCCTGATTCTCAGGGTGCTTGGTTTTATTGCTCCAGCTGAATACCCCTTGGAGGTGTAAACTCCCTCTAAAGTTAGGCATTTATGTCTTGGGTAGGTATGTGGGAATTATGAGGTGGATCTACTAGGATACATGATTTATGGGGCCCTAACTATTCACTTATTATTTTTCTACGTAACATGTGATTGTGATTTGTATGGGTTGTCACACCCATGGTTTAGCACACCTTACCCACATGGACCCTATTTTTATTATGTATGTACCACATTTTGGCCATTGGAGATGAATCCGCACATGATTATCTAATGTCACATTTCTCGAGGCAGTTTCACATATTTTAAGGCATATCATGGATTTTAAGGCATTGGTCACACTCTCTGAGGCATGGACGGGTTGTTTTCCTCCACTTGGACCTTCTCTATACTTTCCATGTGCCAAATTCCAGAACACCCCCCTCCTTTGGCACTTGAATGACAATTGTGGGGTTTATTTTGATCCACTTGGATGATTTGGAGGTCACTTATGTGAATTTTCACTTGATGATGATGACATGGCACTCATTCATTGCTATGTGGAGGGGATTTTGATTACTTATGGAGAAAATTGAAGAAGTCGTCCACTTAGAAAGCTTATTTTTGGCTTAGGGTGAGGTCACCTCCCCTCTTTGACATGGACACTAGAAATAGAATGGCCAGGGAATATTCATTCCCATGTTTTGAGGTCCCCCAAGCCCTATTCAAGTGGAAAGCTGTACCTTGGATCCAAATCAAGCCTCTTAGAATCTTGGCATCTTTCTTTATTTTTGGGGGTTTTATGACCCATTTTTTCACTTGGAGGGTCACTCCCATGCTTCATGGAGGTGCCTTGACCTTAGGTATGGACATGGTAATTCTTTGGAGGCATATTTCAAGGATTTATGGACATTACTGAGAATTCTTTTAGCACATTTTGTGGAGGCTATCCCCTTTTATGAGGGTTTTTAGCATGCAAATCATCATTTAATTGAAATTTGACTTGGTCTCTAAATTGTGTGGATGACAAGTCACTTTTATTTTATTTCCTTAGGCTTATTTTAGGGAATAAAGAATGAGAATGATTTGTGAGCCTCATTTATAAATAAAGGCACTCCTCTCATTCCAAATTGCGGTGAATTTTTGAAGATAATTATTGGAGCCATTTAATAAAAGATGTTTACTTGGTGTTTTCTTGGTGTCAATTCTTGGAGCTCTATATTTCTTGGTTATTTTTCTTTCTATTTTTAAAGGCTATTGTGAAATGATTTAAGATTTTACGTAAACTAGCAATATCGATCCATTGAGGAGTTATCAACTACTTAGAGGGAGGACATCTAGGGTTTGTATCTATTCCTTCTTCCCTAAAATAATTTGTAAGTGCTTATCTCTTATCTTGATTAGTTCTATACTCCTTGGAAATGGCTCTGAGTATTATTTTCAAGTCTTTTGTTGATTTTGTTGATGAAGGATATTCCCTTGGCGAAACCCTTCTTGTAGGGCCTTGATTTTCATGGTTTGTATTGATTAGAAAAACAAATACTAGCTTTGTGGCCCTAGTCTCATCCTAATCCATAAACGTGGATAACCAATTCTTAGAGGGGCATACTTCTTGACCCCATAAACCTTAAGTGGAGACAAGGCTTTGAGCTTCACTCCCAACAACCAACCACAAAACCCCCTAAAAAGTATACTCTTTCCTTTTATGTTTTATAAAATACAAAAATACAAAAAAATATAAAAGATATAAACCGTCAAAAATATTTGTTTCATTGTCTAGTGCAAAGCTAATGATTTACTTTCACTTGTTAGACATTTTCATCTATGGGTTTATGCTTCATTGTTAATTTCTAACGCTAAGAAGGAAAATTGACCCTATTGGCATTGTGTTTCAAATTTATATCTAATGTTTGTGGCCGATTTAAGGTGTTTATTATTTTTGGAAATTAAATTACAACAAAAGAAATCATAATTTGTGAAACCCTAAAGCTAGGGTTTGACCCTAAAAGGTGAAATCTAACCCTAACTTAGATTTTATTTCACTTTTGGATTGTTTATAAAGTTTATCTAACACATTCTAATGGTGAAATTTATCTCCTAAGCGGGTCATTGCTGTTATATTTCATTTTGGAGATTTTTGGTGAAACCTTAGGGGGATCCACCACCATTTTTTGGAAGTTTGAACTAATTTCATAATTAATATTCATTTTCACTTGCAATTAATCATCGTTGGACTATTTTTCATATAGTTTTTATTTCCCTAGTGAAAGTACCCAAGGATCATGATTCTAAGTGTTTTTTTGGCACTCTTGGGGTGCGTTTCCTCACCTAAATCTGCATTTTCTGTGTTTTTTTATTATCATAAATCAGATTATGGAATTGTTGGAAAACAACAATATAGTCCAACTCACAACATACAATCAATGTATAACTTAGGTATATCATTATCTATTTATTTGTGCAATTAGATCCCAATCTTGAGCGGTTAAAGATGCATTTTCTCTTCATCTAGAGAGTGATTTCTTAGTGCTTATTTATATTTATGCTATAACATATTTATTTTAGATCTCAACACTTTTATAATTAGTTCCTAACCCTCTTATATTTTGGCAGTTATGGCCTTGTCTTTTGGTTGAATATTCTAAAGGCATTTGGCTACTAAGGCACTGGTCTATATAACATGTATTGAGGCGTGTAGTTGGAAGTGACTTGTACTATACAAGTTGTGTCAAAGGATTGAGATGCCCCCTGTGGCTTCAAGGAGATGGCCTAAAGTGAAGGGGAGATTGTGTTAAGGCAACAATGGCGCCTTTCCCGTATTGTGCTTATCCCAAAAAGCATCCCCACAAAGGCTTCTAGTTTGGGTGGTAACAAGAAGACAATAGAGAACCAACGACGTTATTTTTATGTTAGAAGGTAACAATAATAATAATGAAGAATTAATTATCAATGTTGTTTGTATTTTAGAAGTCAATAATAATGATAAGCGATATAAAGTTCATTGGGTTGTGGTCTAGTGGTTAAGACAAAGTGTTATCATGTTGACGACTCAATTTTAAACCCCAATAGACATATAGCCCTAGATGATAAGTTGATTGAGTTTGACAATATTCATATGAAACATTATTTCTAATTACAAATGGTATAAAATCTTTGGCCATGACCAAATATTATTCTTACAATTATTGCAATTTTATTTTTCCGTCTTTATAGCAAGACAAGACAATGTCATCATGTTAAGGCCATTCGTGAATTTTTTTATGCTCAAATACAAATGTCTAAAGAAAGATTTGGTGCTCTAAACAAGATAAAATGAGTAAGATTTGGTGCCCTAAGGAAAACAAAATGAGTGAGATTTAGTGTGCTAAGGAAGAAAGAATGTCTGAATACATGAGCAACCAAATGTAAGAAACAAATATTGGGTTATCTTACCACTTGGTCTTCTAAGAATTTGTCATTATCTCAATTTCATAGTTTATTGAGTCTAATCAAACGATTTTCATCTTAACAATTGTGTCTACCAATAACGATGTTTATTCTCTCTACCATACAATTTATAATTCAAAACAACATTCACTGGGTAATGAACCTCATAATTATAGAGTATATCTTAAGGGGCTTGTAGCATACTATCTATTACTTATGAGCATATACATATACTCCCTCAATAAGTTGGATCACTAAAATGTCATATCATGATAAATTGGATCACTAATATAATAATGAATCATGGTTATTAATCCTCTTCACCTTAAGTTTCATTTGAATGCCTTTAGATGTATCTATCTAATCATTTTATAGGTAAGTCCATTATGTCATACAATTTCTACCCCTTTGAACTTGTAGCCATAAGCAATTTATATGTTTATATGTTTAATTTTGACTAATAATAATATATTGCTTCATTTTAAAATGATGATTTTAAATTTACTAATGCTTACCAAGATTTTAAGAACAATTAAAAGTTTGTAAGATTTTAGTAAAAAATAGTTAAAAAATTAATGAATTAAAAATTACATAAAAGTTTAATTATAAAATGCATTCTGTTGGCGACAGAAGTCACTCCTAGATTGCTCGCAGGAGCAGAGCCCGACGCCCATCAGTTTTATGTCACGGTGGTTTTTAATGGGTGATCAAATGGACAGAGACTCGGGGAGATGTCACTCTAACTCAGAGACTGGGTCCGGTATGTAAGAAACAAAGGAGGTCTTGATCTAACTTAAGTCAGCGGGTTGATTAAAAGGTGAGCAGGTGGAAGACTTGATAAGAAGAGTGAACAAACTACTTCGGGCAACAGGCTTTCAGTAATTTGTAGAAGAAAAACTCTGAAGGCGAGATCCTCTAGTTCAAGGCTTCGAGAAACTGAAAGGGGGACTTGACTGGATTCTCCAATTCCAAGTCGTTTCAGTGTTAGGGAAAATCACAAGGGTTGATTAGAGACAATGTGATTGTCACAGTGATCAAATTATACATCATCCTATAACAGTTACAACTCGACTGGATTCTCCAATTCCGAATTGCTCTAACACAGTTGAACAAAGACGTGAAAGAAAATGACATTCATAAGGCAAGAAGTCTCAAGAGTCCATACATAACCAGAAATAACAATGCTTCATTAAAGCTTTACAACCGGGAGCCTTGCTCAACCATCAATAGATTACAAAATACAAAGACTGAGCCTATATACTCAGCCAAAATTCGTCTATCAGAGGCATGTTCAGTCATCCAAGGAATGGTGTCCCTTCAGCCGAATTCGGACGGATAACTACGCATGGATCCTGTAGGGGAGATAGTTGCAACATTAAAAGCCAACATGGTGTGCGCAGACTTTCCCTGGTCAGATGAGGACCAACCAAGGCTTCTTTAGAAAAATGGGTACACAGGACCGTCTCGAGCAGACCGCTTGCCAGATTATCCATATTGTGCACTTAATGCCTGAGGAGAGGTTTCAACCACCCCTTCACGTCTTCATTTACTCTAGGCGAAAAAACTAGGATCGAGGTCGGATCAGCTGGCGCATGGAGATCACGATGATCCCTTTCGGCAACTAGGATCGACGCCCTTGGCCCCTTTTTGCATAGCTCCTTTCTTTCCCAAGTGACCATGGGCTGTGACCCTGTGTTTATTCCCAAAACGCTTTCGGCATTCGCGAATAAGAAGGGGTTGATCCATGCTACTTAAAAACACGATGAGCGAAACGCCGAGATGGTTTGAGTTGGCGCCACCCATCCCTTTAGATATGACGGTTCTGAGCTCTCCTGATGATGCTGTGGACCCGGGTCCTGGACCCTCCCAACAACTCGCGCATCGGGAATATACGTGGCTATTCCTTGCATCTCGAAGTCGCGATGGGTGAAACGGCGAGGAGCCTAATCGCGCCAGGTGTCTCCTGAGGATGAACGACTAAGGCTGCTTCGCGATACGACGGGCCCGACTCTGGGTGCTTTCAGCACTCCGGGGTTCGGGGTTTTGAGATGTGAGATGATGAGGGACTTTCACCTATCAAACTCCCGAATGTCGATATGCCGACTTGATCTCGCGCTATGTGTCGCTGGATCGGATGACCCAGATTTAGTCTTGAAATATCGACACTTTCTCTGTCGCTATACATCGGTTAACTTGGTAGTCCCGATATCCCGATGACCGTTGATCTGCCCTAATGAATGAATCTGGGCCATCGACAACAT
>JASDQU010816557.1:43043-64036 GCA_032191745.1 Picea mariana
TAGAGAGATTTAATATATATATATATATATATATATATATATATATAAAAGATTGTAAAGTTTATAGCATTCTTAAAAATCTTTGTTACAACCTTATGTTGTTTTGAAAAGGATTATCAATTTCATCAACTTGCTTTGTAATTGTATCTTTTGAATTTAACAAAACTGAAAAAAGATGAAGTTGGTTCCTGATATGCAAAAAGAGAGAGAAGCTAGAAGTTTAGCAAACTTAGGCGTCCATCAGTGTTGTAGGTGAAGACGAACCTTTGTCCACAGGTCGGATAACATGTTTTATCCGGTGCATCTGACAGGGAGTCGAACGAGAGGTCCATGCGTCGGCTGAGGATGCGTTGATTATGAGTTTGGTCCTCTAGGATCCGTCGAATATCAAAGATCAGTTGAAGGTGGTCGTCCGTAAAACGATGTGGAGTGAGTAGAGGCTACTCAATTTTCCCAAACGTATCCTCATGAGGAGTTGTATCGGCATCAAAAGTTGTTGGTGGAATTTATTCCATGGCCAGTCCAGGGGTTGTGTTCTGGGCTATCCAATCTGTCAGCCAACTGGGGGGAATTTCTTCCTTCACCATGCAACCACCTTGCTCCAAGGGTAGGTCCTGGGGTCTAGTGATGATGCAAGGCTCAGGCAGGGCCTCCAAAGGCTGCATCTTGAGAGGAGGGATTTCTTCCTCCACAGGGCAGCTTCTAGGATCTAACATGGTATCAGAGAGTGGTGGAGGTGAGTGTGGGGCATTGAGGGAAGGTTGAGGAGAATCAAGCCAATTCTGGCCAATGCCATAAGAGATGGTGGTTGGAGGGAGGGATGTGAGGGATCACGGTGGTTGTGCCGAGCAATGAAGCTATAATATTGTGGCCCCCTTTTGGGTTTTCCACGCTATCTGGGCATGGTGGAGGAGTTGCAACAAAGATTGGAGAAATGAGGCAAAATAGAGCTCTGGTCCATAGAAAATTAGGCTAGAGGTACAATGCTACTGAGACAAAAATTGATGAGGGTGACCAACAGAGTTTTGGATACCACGGGGGAATGCCCGCGGTAGGAAGGCATGGAATGTAGGAAGAACCAGAGAGTCGACTGAAATTAGAGAATGACGGAATGCCCGAGGGCTCTTACCTCCATAGAGGTCGGTGAAATGACTGTAAGGAGCGCCATGAAGGTGGAGGTGACACCAACCCGTAGTCTAGTACCTACTTTCTTACTCCATCTCTAGTTAGCATGAGGATGCATTAAATTCCTTGTGGTGAATCAACGCACTACCATAACTACAACACAAGATCCCATCATTCAAATAGTTTGGAAGGTTGGCTAGTGGTTAGGGGTAATGACTCCCATGGATGCATGCGTGCCAACGATCTCTAGCTAGCCATTTGTCACTCCATCTAGGGTGCTTTAGATAGAATGTTATGTGTTGAATTTATAAACAATATTCTACCTGCTCCACCCCTAGGTGGAGTTTCTTATGAGGCTCCATCAGAGAAAGCCCAAGGAATGGAATTATTAATTCCCATTTCCTTGTATCTATGCAAATTATGTTTATCTTGGATTTTTTGATATGCATTAGGGATATTTAATGCATGGACTGTACAATTTAAAGGCAAGGTCTTTGTGTTTTCAAACAACTTCAAAATTCAGGCCAACTAGACTACCCATACAATGTTTAAGGGAAGGGATCTAATACATTTGAAGTTCTTGTTGTCATGCCAATTATGAAAGACCATTTCAATACTTTCTCCTACCCAAAGATTTTGGTGCCCTATCATCCTTTCCACTTCCTTCCAAAATTCTAAAGAAGGGGTAAGTCATGCAAAGATGAGCATATGTCTCTTCTTCTTATTGGCATAGGCTACACCATCCAAGCCCAACAAAATATCTTTTTTGTAGAATATCCCAGGTAGGAGCCATGTTGTTCAAGATCAACCACATGAATTTTTTTCATTTTGAGGGTTGTTAAGTTTCCATATGACTTTCCAACACTAAACATAAATATTCTCTCTACCCTCCTCATCAAGAACCTTATATCCTAATTTTGGTACACATTCCCTAGATGGGTTTAGATATCAAACTAGTTGGTATTCCTCATCTTTGATTTGGATGTTTCTATATTTTAGAGAATCTATGTACCTTTTCCATTCTCTTGCATTTTCTTCCCCTATGTCTAAGTCGCTCCACTACAACCAAGCTTTGTGACATATAGTTGTTATGGCCTAGTTCACAACCTACCATAGCGTATCATATCCTTTGTTGCATAGATCATGTGTCATATGGTGTGATAGCTTGTGCCTTCCTTCGCTGCCAATCCAAGGGTCCAAACCTATCTACACTTTGTCACCTTTTACCACTTGTTATATCAACCAATTTCCCACCAACATAAAAGAGGAAAGTACAACTCTCCACACATTTAAGGCATCATGTATTCACTTAACTAGATGTTTAATCCATTCCTCTACACTATCTGGAGCAATATATTTGGTTGTTATAATCTTTACCACAACCCAATTCTTTGAGTCAACCTCCAAACATTTTTTGTTGCTAGTTCTTTTGAGAAGAAAAAATCTTTCTTCAAACACAAGCCACCCTTTTCCTTTTGTAGTGCTAGCTTCTTCCATGACACAAGGACAAAACCTTTTTTCTTTTGTTTTCTAGACCAAAGGAACCTATAGCATAACCTTATGATAATTTCCAGAACTCCTTTCAGTATCCATGCAAGAAGAATCTAGTACATTGGATTTGCTTCTAGAACCGCTTTGATCAAAATTGGCCACCCTCCATAAGATATCCATCTATTACACCAATAATTAATATTTGTTTCCACTTTGGCCCTCAACCATTGTCAATCTTCTCTTTTGTACATATTTGGTTTTAGGTAAAAACCTAAGTATTTTAGGCCTTGATCTAAGTCTACCTATTGGTACAGAAACATTTGTGAAACAAATATCTTCTCTTGCTCAAAAATCCCAACAAGGAAATTGTCATTTTTTGAAGATTTGTTGTCATACAAGTTGCTTTGCAAAAAATTTCATGATATCTTTGAACTTTTCAATCATACTTAAATCAAGATGTCATCTGTAAACAATAAATGCTTGATATTGCATGAAGTTACTATATTAACTCCTTTGAAACTACCATTGGCTATAACGTCCTTTAGGAGCTTACTTAGTCCTTCAACAACTAGTAGAAAGATTGGGGGAGATGGGGGAACCCCTATCTAAGGCCTCTTTTGGGTCTAAAGAAAGGGGTCATTTCCCCATTTTTTAAGACAACAAAAGATGCATAAGTAATATAGTTCATTACCCAGGTTACAAATTGATGACATAAACCCAAATGAATGATAATTAGTTTGAGATACAACTATATTACCCTCTCATAAGCTTTGGAGAGGTCCACTTTGATCACCATTGACATTTGATTCCTGATTTTAACTGAATGTAGACCCTCTTGAGAAATCCTTATAGCCTCATGAATTTTTCTTCCACTTATTCTTTAGATATTTTCCATGACAATATTCTTTTTAATCTCCTTGCAATTACCTTGGAGATGATTTTGAATATACAGTTTCATAGAGAGATTGGCTTGAATCTCCCAAAGGATGTTGGAATATCATCCTTTGGGATCAAATCAAGAAAATTTGTGTTGAAGGATCTTGACATCTTCCCATTTGTTCTAGTATCCTCTACCACCCTCCTTAAATCATCTTCCATAAAATCAAAGCATTTTAAAAAGAATTCCACTGGGAGGCCATTTGGTCCTAGAATTTTGCCCTTCTGGAAACTTTGGAGAGAACTAAGAAACTTTGATTTCCCCACTTCCTCCATCAAAGCATGATCATCTTCAGGACTGACAAATCTTGCAAAAGAATTTGACAATCTAATTACCTATGTTATAGTTGCACAAGAGTCTTCTTTGAAGAGGGTTGAGAATTAATTTACACCCTCTATAACTATTTCCTTAAAATGTTGTGCCCATGAACCATATTTATTTTCAATTCTACAAACTAAATTAGTATTTATTCCATGGTTGGGAAATCTGTGAAAAAACTTTGTATTTTCATCTCCTACCTAAAGCCATAAATCTCTGGTTTTAAGATGCCATTCTTTCTCTTTTTTCTAGGAAGATTTTCTTCTTTTTGTCCTACAATAATTTGACCTCTAACTTTTGTTCTTCTATTAAAAAAGCAAAAACCTTCATTGTTGCAGAGACCTTGGAAATCTTCATCCACTTCTTTGAGGGTTTTGTCATCATTTTGCTTCTTTTCTTTGGCCCATTGCATAGCTACCTTCTTTGATTTCTTTACATTTTGGTGGAACTTTATAGAAGACGAATATCTTAAGTTTCCATTATAAGGTTCCCATAATTCTTTAACATTGTTTATAAACTCTCATATTTTATCCATTCAGGGTTAATCTTGAAAGGACTGGCATACTTCTCTTGGGCAGAGAGGCTATTTCCAATATGACTGGGATCTGATCAAAACCATGTCTTGCAAAAACCCATTGTCTTAACTAATTTACTTCACCAAGGATAGATTTGGAAATTAGGAACCGATCAAGTCTCTTAGCAAGGAAAGCCTCTTCAAATATCTTACTTCTCTAGGTTGGAGACAATTTTGTTGGCTTGACATCTAGTAGGTCTAATTCTTCCAAAACTTTGATAAAACAACTGGCAAGAAAATCCACCTATGTAGTTGGTCCCCATACCTTTGATGCCCCTCGAGTAAAATTCAAGTCCCCTCCCACCATTAATAACCCAATTTTTATCCAGTCCATGTAAAATAACTTGTTCTAGTACTCTATCCCGTCAACATATGGCCCATAAGCATTCATCAATCTAATCCCATTCCCAAGATCTAGAGAAAATGGGGTAGTCTCTAGAACTGTTGTGAAAGCCCAAGAATTAGCGAGGTTAAAAGAGCATCTCTTCCATCCAATTATATTTCCCCTCAACCTTTAAATAACATCAATAAAATAAAAATCCCATCTACCTAAAAATTTGAAGAGTTCTCGAATGGTTTTCTCCCCATCTGTCATAATCTCTTGCAAAAGAATGATGTAACGATTAATTTCCTTTACCAATATTTTTAGGGACAATTTTTTTGAAGGGTTGGCTATCCCTATTCAATTTAGGGTCATGGGAATCATTTATATCCTTTTTTGGGGGCATTTTCTCTAAGGGCCCATGTAACGTTCCCCAGCCTGACTGAGGTCCACTAGGTGCATAAATAGTCATTAAATTAAATTTTTCTACAAACTAATCTTGTATCTTACCAACTATAGTAAAACATATATTTTTAACCATTTGATGATACTATAAACTAGATGCATATATAACATTCTAAAATAAACATAAAATGCAATTAATAAACTCAAATACAATAACACATAAATCATTCTCAAACACAGAGTTAATACACAACAATTAAACTCATAATGCAACATAGAAACATGATAAAACACTTATCTTTTAAATACGGTTGTGCAACTAGTTGCTTGGGAAAAAAATTCCACCCAACCATAGAATTTTTGTTCGAGATATCAATAGAAAGTCACCCTCGAGTGGGGATAAAAATCCACAAAATAGGTTGGCTTTGGCACTGTCCACTCACAACTCAAGAAATCCCACAACCCACTAGCATTCTCTTACAACTATCTTGATTTTCCACCATTTGTATTCCTCTCAACCTACCCAATCCAAAGAATATACCCCTTCGCTGCTCTCCGACCCTTAGGCATGCCATTCATTTATCAAGGTCTCGGCATAGGTAACCATGAATCTCTCTACCTGGAAACTCAAGGGAACTCACTGCTAGGAAAACTACTAGGAGAACAACAACAATCACTTGTTTTTACAGTGAAACTCACATAGGAGTTCACTCTTCATGCTTGAAAACCCGTCTCTTTAGTATTTATCTCCAAATATGCTCCAAAATCCTCCCTCCATTGTTGCTCCAGATCCAAATATGTTCTTCTCTACTATGTGCTTACTATTGATGTAAAACACGACTATCCAAAAATTGTTGTAACTACCAATACACATTTCCTCTCTTTGCTTGATTTGTTGACTTACATACTTCCCTGAGCTGATTGTACTCAATCCCCATGCTCCAAATAACTATGGGATGTGACTTATCACACCCACTCTCTTACATGCATTTGATGATTGAGTTCTTCTATACTCAAGGGAAAATTAGAAGTCTAATACATAATGATAATAACATTTAGGAATGTGGGTTGAATTAATAGAAATGGGTAATTCCCCCTTGAACCCATATTAGACACTCCTATACATTCCATTCTCTTGTGGATTAATCATTCCCCATCTCTTGTCCATATCCCCCAACAACTAGCATCACATTTTATTATTAAAACTTAGAAATACATTTTTCATATACATCGCTTAACTGTGGCCACATTTCATATCTACATTATGGATTAATTAAAATGGGGATTATAGTGGGGACGTTAAATTCCCCCTCCCCTAAAATTATGCAACGTCCTCAGTGCACACTATGCCGACACACACACACACACACATCACAATACTAAGAACAAAATTTCTGCAATTTCACAACTCCAAAAATAGTTCCAACCAAAATCTCATATTCCTATCAACCCATCGGGCCAAGGAATGTACCCCCTTCACTTTTCTCATTCCATCGAACTGTACCATTTGTTTTTTAGGGCCCCCAATGTAAGTTGGCTAGGACTCTGAGATGTGGTTCCAGAACTCTAGATACTCAAAATGGAGTCTTGCATTCATATATTCCGTTTTCTTCAAAATTGACAAACAATTGTGCGTATTCATCCTACATAGTTTATTCATTCTCTCATGTTGTGTCTTTAGGACTGTATCAAGCCCATTGAACCTTTACCATCCCTATGCATTTTTTCCTAATCACTTTGACTTTCCGGTCCAAGATGTGTACTGGTTCCACCCAAAAATCCCCGTCGTGTTCCACCTGGATCACATTCCAATCAATTATGTGGTTAGGGTTAGGCACATATTTCTTTAATAATGACACATGAATTAGATTATACACTCTCATGGATTTAGGAAATGATAACATGTATGCAACTGGCCCTATTTTTTCTAAGATTTCAAAAGATCCACAATATCTTGTTGCCAACTTTGGGCAGCTTCCTAATCTTAGTGAACTCCTCTTCACTTTCACTTTTAAAAACACATGTTCGCCCACTTTAAAATATCTGAAAAACTTTATTATTGTCTACATACCTTTTCTACCTACCCTAGGAAACCCTTAAATTCAACCCGATCTTTTCCATTTTCTGGTGTTATCCAACACATCCAACCCCTTTTACTGCATGTCTGGTGTTCTCCCGACAACCCAAATAACAGTCTGAGTCTATCTCTAAAAAACTAAGGAAATGGGCCTCATTCCCATCATATGCCGAGATGCACCACTATCCATAAACCACACTCCAATGTCCCCAAACTCTGCACTATCAGTGCTTGAAAGACCAATCATTAGAGAAAATTCCCTCTTGAACTTCTTCGTAAAATCAACAACCTCAACTGAAGATGATACCTCTAGCTTCTTCTTATTCTTCTTGTTCGGACATTGACTAGCGTAGTGGTCAGTCTTGTGAAATTCCAATCTTTCACTTTGCTCATGTCCTTCTTATTGTCTTTGCTCTTTCCCACAAGAACAAATATCTCCTTGTCTGCACCACCCTCTGCCTTCTCCCAATGAGAACCCTCTCGAATATCTTCTTGAGTAAAGTCATCCCATAGTATGCTCCAATATGGGAGCTTCTCTCTCCCCACCACACACTTCACGAAAACATCCCACTCTTTGGTGAAGCCCTTGAGGGCTATGCACACCAACTCTGAGTTTGGAATAATCCCCCCTACAACTGCCAACTCATCATTCACCTATCTAACCCTGGTGAGATAGGAGGCTACACTCTCTCCCTTTGCCATCCTAGTGCTATGGAGCTTGTCCCTTAGGGCCATCTTCCCATTCTTGTTCTTTTTCTCATACAAGTTTATCAGTTCATACCACATTTCCTTAGTTGTCAACTTCTCAGCCAAATGTGGAATCAGGGGGTATCTTAATCCATCCAATATTATCTTTCGAGCCCTTGCTTCATTCACCTCATGAAGGCCTAGGGAAATGGGATTTGATGAAGGTATTGTCACGATGGTACTCACAAACACCCACAACTTGTTCTCCCTGAGAACAACTGCAATCCTTACCTTCCACTACAAGTAGTTGGAGATCTCCTCCAACCTATCCTCAAACTTGAGACTGGAATTCATCTTTGTCCAACTGACAAAGACCATTTCTTTCCCTTCTTCTTTTGAGAAAAAGCCTATGCAAATCACTGCTATCCAAGTGCCAAAATCTATCCACTAAACCTCAGAGCCCAAGATCTAATACCATGTTGAAAATTTTACTAGACAATCACTTAGTCAATAACAAGATTTCAACCTCCAATAGTCATTCACCAATGATGCATGTTAATACAAGCATTCAACTGGAACTACCGAGTAGAAATACATTGGCCAAGCAAACTGAAAAATACAGCAGTGGAAATAACAATGAACAACAGACAAAATATCACTACATTTGATAATAGATATTTGGGAAATTCCCCTGGAAAAATCCCTAAGGGAAAACTAGCCAAGGAGAGATTTTTTGTATTGAGCTTGCAGGAAAATATGTCTGAGTTATCAGGTACAAGCCCCATAAGTGATGATTGATGCTATGTGATTCATTTTGCTGGTTTCAATCCCACTTCTTCACCCCTATGAGCATCACCCGATGCAATGAGTGCTAAGTGGACTATTCAAATGATGAGAATAAATGGCCAGTTGTGACTAATACTCATGGATATGGGTCATAGATCAATGAATTTTACTCTATGCGGTTAATCCCAAAAATGATCTAATATGTTGCATCGTGGAAGCCCCTTTATGCTTAAATAACAAGAGTGAATTAAGCTCTAACTTGATATTTCATAAGGTACAATACTTGATAAGGTTTTGCAAATGGGGTAGCAAGCTAAGTGGGCTTGATTGTGGAGAAAACTCCAGAGTTAAGCATGCTTGAGCCAGAGGCGTCTTGGGATGGGTGACCACCTGAAAAGTCATGGTTACTGGGTGCAAGCCCCAGAAGTGATGATTTATGCTATGTGATTCATTTTGTTGGTTTCAATCCCACTTCTTGACCCCTGTGAGCATCACTCAATCAATGAGTGTTAAGTGGACTATTCAAATCATGAGAATAAATGGTCAGTTGTGACTAATACTCATGGATATGGGTCATAGATTAATTACTTACTCTACGTATTTAATCCCCAAAATCATCTAATACAATAAAAATATTACAACAATAAATGCACAATAACTATGTTGTAACTTGTGCCTACTGTCCACTTCGAAAAATGTGCCAAAGACCTAAAACAATCATACCAGATTTCTGCCTTGAAATCTGTGCTAGATTTCATCTATACAGGCTGAAAAATATGACCTCCCTAGCAACAAAAGCACTCCTCGATTTCTTTGCAAAGCTACAATACCAACAATAAAGACATGTATGGATTTACCTAGTCATAAATGCATCTCGAAAACTTTGCAAGAGATCAACTTCAATTTCTGTGCATTTTCTCTGATATACGACTTGCTTTTAAATACATACTGTAATGATATGAAATGCAATTGAAAATATCCTTGGGATGCATGCCAATACTCCTTTGATGTTACTCTTCTTCTTCTAGCTCAATCTCTCTTGGTAAATGTGTCTCTTCACATTCCCTCTAACCTCTCCTTGAAAAGCGCATCCCATCTCCCTCAAATGTCGTCTTTATTCACTCATTAATGAGTAACTACCCTAACCCTAGATCTCCAAAGAGATAAGCAGTAAAAATTAGATATTTACCTCTTAAGATAAACGATCATAACTTAATCTTTTGTTGAGTTCACTTAAATCAATTAAGTGACCCAAACTTCATAAAGTCATTTTTACCCATTAAATATTAAAAGACCCTAACTACACTTTATAAAATCACTTTATAAAGTCACTTGAGAGAGACATTTGCTTGTCACTTCTGCATGCTGGGCACTGCCAATGCAGAAGTACCTCTGAGCTACAAAAACTAACATTAAGGCGTAAGCTTCTGCTATATTATTAGAAGCAATACCAAGTCCCATGAAAACGCCATTTTTGTTGTTCCTCCAAGGTTATTTGATTCTTATATTATAATAAATCAAAAAATAAAAATAAAAATACTTTAACATTCATCTCAACCATATTGATGTCCTCATTGAGAATCATTTCCACTCTCTGTTTAGATATTGGGATTATTACTGCACACTAATATGTATGATAACTAACTCTTCTTATAAATCAAGATTTAAGAAGCATATATGGTAGAATATTTGATCCTATACATATTTTAAAATTTCAATATTCCAATGTATACAAGTTTGATTTCATTTTTATTCCTCATACATCATGTATGTATGTAGGTATCATTTGAATTTCATTCACAAACCCATCATATATGTATTTTGACACGTTCGACATGTTGGATAGACTGAACAATTTTGTTTATAGAGAATAATGTATCTCTTTGTAAACCACGAAAATGTCCATCCTCCCTTGTTGGGATTCGAACGCAGATCACGTGAGTGAAAACTAGGTATCCTAACCGGAATTTGTGACAATGGTCTTTCCCAATACTATTTTGTAGTCATTTTAATTGTCCCAACTATTAATGTATTTGTGTTGCACCAACCAGAAATCAAAACATGGTCTGTAACATGGAAGGGTGCATTAAGCCACTAGATCACTAGTGCAATGATGATAAAGAGCCCTACCTATTTAATGTATTTTTGTTGGTAAAGGTGCATGTTTTAGTGTCTGAGAATCAAAAAATGGGGTTTGTAACATGGCAGGGTGATCCAAGTGGATATTAGTGGCCATCCACCTGTTCCAAATTCCAGCTAGCTCATCTTGACAGTTTTCAATTCAACATGTTTCTCTGTAATGGGGACATTTATTTGTAATTGTGGGTTATGCATTTTTGGGGTTGTCCTGAAGCCCTACACAACATCCAGGTGGATAATGGTGGCCGCCCACCTATTCCAACTAGCTTATTTTAAAAGTTTTCATGTCAGTACATCTTTTTGTACTTCTAGGGCCGTTTTGGGGCCATAAACAATGTTTTCTTGGCTTGACACATTCAAACTATAGACAGAGTTATATTTTGATGAAATAATGTTTAGTTCTCAAAAATACCTTTCCAACGGTCTATCACATGCCTAAAATGAATATCGTACGCAAAAATTATGACCCTGAGAAGTTGATGTACTAACTTACCCCAACGGGGCCCACATGACTTTTGGCACTTCATCTCTAGGGTTAGGTTTTAGGATGTCTAGGGTTTTGGCATTCATGTTTATTATAAAAATTCCTTCGGAGTCTCATTGTACTCATATTCTTGCGAATGAGCGTAGTCGTCACATCTATTCTAAGAGATAAGTTGCCACCATTCTAGCCAGTCTTTCACTTTTTATTTTTACAGTCTTTGTACATTTCTTTCATTAATAGAAATCATGTATTACTGTATTTCTCTGCTTCTGGTAATATTTATGTGCACTTCATTGTAATATTTTTGCTTTCATTTTGTTCCTAAAATCATCCAAATCGATTGTATCAGAGAAGGCTGCTCTTGATCATTTTTTAGTGCATGTACCCAACGAGGTCCGAGTATAGCAAGTTGGGTCTCGAGCTTGTCTCTCTTGAGGAAAGTATCTCTGGAATGCCTAAGACACCCTCCATGGCTGAAGAAAAGAAAAATGGTAGAGCAAGAGTTTCTATTAACCTTTTGCTTGAGAAAGTTCTCATGCGACAGAGGGGTGAAATGATGGAGAATTTTTCCCACATCCTTCAACATCTTTCATTAACAATAGACACATCTTCATCAAGCAACCATTTTGGAGGAACCTCTCCCTTCAAGGTACAAGTTAATTTTGATATTCCCGTATTTGTAGGTCATATAGATGCGGATGCCCTAGAAAAATGGTTAAATATGCTAGAAGGTTATTTCTTTGTTCACAATTTTTCTGACAGGGAAAAGGTCACCTTCGCACTCCTCAAGGCTCTCCCCCATATCAAACATTGGTGGGAAACTTAATAGGAGAAAAATTTCATAGAGGAATCTGGAATATATGTGGCCAAGCCCACTTGTGATTTTTTTGTGGATGCGGTCAAGGAACAATATTACCATGTTGATAACTATGAAGACCAGTACATGAGATGGACCGCACCATGACAAGAGAAGAGCCAAACAATGTTGGAGTTCATAAATAATTTCCATACCCTGCACACCAAGCTAGGTATCAAAGAATCTTAGTGGCATCTAGTTCTAAAATATCGTGGGGCTATGCATAGGTACATCCAAACCGAAATGGATTTCCTAAACATCTCATCATTGGGAGCTGCTTATCGACATGTTGTCAAAATCAAGCAGAAATTTAGGAACCAAAACAAATGGGAGTTCGAGTCTACAAATCTGTAACAACCAAAGCATGATAAAGATGACCCTAACTAACAACCTCCTAACAACTGGTCCAAGACACAGGAAAGGAAGGGTAAAGGAAAGATGAAGAATGACACTGGGAAGTGGTGCAACTTCCACAAAAGCCCTTGGCACAACACCGTTGAATGTTGTTATGAGGAAAATTTCTCTATGGCTAGGGGTAAACCACAACAGACAGAAATGACTGCAGAAATCAACTCTATTCTCAAGTATGCTATATAAACAAATATGCTAGCAAGATAAGATAAAAGGCCTACCTCTTCCAGACGTTAGATGAAGTCCATTGTTGAGCACTTGACCCAAAGCAATATACCTACAACTAGTCCTCAACAACCAAGCAACGCAAGCATATGGTGATAATATATGATGTTAGCACATCCAATAGCATAATTCATCAAAATTCATAACAAATACGCCCATGGAATAATAATTCAAATATTTGCAAGATATCAATTGGATGGGAAAATAGTATTTCTATTAAAATATAATCAACACAAGTGAATAAGTTACAAACTTCTGTGTCGACACGGTTCGGAACCGAGAAACTAAGTTCCTTCCAGCTGGGCCTCCACCACTTCAATCCTCCATCAAATGAAATCTCATATAAGAGAGACAATGAAGTTCTCAATCAGTAAAGGAAGATCTTGGGGGTTGAACATTGTGTCCAGACTTAAAGGATAAAGGGATTTAGACTCAATGTGAAGTGAATAATTCCTTTAGAGTAACTTTTCTTTGAAAGTTTAATTCTTTCTCCTCTTTTCCATAGCTCGGATTTGGCCCATTTATAGCCTTCAAGTGGAACTCAAGAGCTGAGTTAGAATGTTTCCAGTATATGGAAGGCCAAGGATCATTGATTCTGTGACATGACATGGAAAACTGGCACCATTTTTCAATTTTGGGTACATTTCTCAATGTACGCAGGTTGTAGTGGTGAAACCTACGTATACACATGTTGTATAGTAGGCAAGGTGCGCATATGTGGAAAAATTGTATTTTTAGCTCTGGGATTTTCAAAAATGGATTTTAAGTCTGCATAGGGAAATGGAAAAAGGCCTTATGTGCAAGATTGCACGTGGTGAGGAAAATCTTGCTATAACAAATGCCCCCTAATGTGTGAGGTCAGAGGAGTATCTGCGATGGCCGAAATACATTATAAAAACCTAGAAGTGGAGTAATGGGGACCCAACTGGAAGAACTAGTTGCTCATTACAATCTGTACTGACTTTGCATACATGGCTGCTAATTTGAATTACACTGCAGATCCATGTGAAAATATACCAAACAACTTTCCATGGCCATGAATAGGCAAATACGAATGCGGTTACATGCCAAAGGTTGTCATAGTCATGAACAAGGCTTAGTAGAACCGGTCTCAAAATCAATATCAGGATATCTATATACAATGGAGTACAATATGATCTCCCATGATCACTGAAGTCACACAGGTACCGGTCCAATGAAAATGTAGTAATAACTCAGGAAAGTTGCGACTACATACTGATGTGTTCAAGTCTTCTACAAAATTCGCCAAAGGTGAAAGTCTACATCGTGTGAATAAAGGAGTTGAGGTGGAACACAATGAGACTTCTTTTGATTACCAATTATTGAGGTATACCGTTAACAAACAAGAGACAACCTACCGATGATGAAAGTAGGTATCAAGACACTGAGTACATTATTAAAAGTGTGAATAAAGGAGTTGGGGTCGAACACTTGAAGAATCCATCGATCATGCGACATTAATGTATTCCCAACTGTCAATGGTGAGAGAAACTGCCACTAATGACTGTAAGCCTCTAGGTACTCATAGGACTATAGGTCTCGTTTCTAGAATAGATGAGATGAATTCGATGGAAGGAGACCCGTTGAAAGGAGAGCATTAAGGAATCTCTCATCATTTAGCATGAGGTACAAAGTAGGAGCTTGATGATTTGGAGGAAATCAAACGAAGAACATGTTCATGAACCAACGATTCTGTGTGCCTTTCGTGTGTGCCAAGTGCAAGCGATACATGAAAAAGACCCTCTGAATAACAACCAATGAGGAAAACTACTGACAAAGACGAGGAAACCACCAATAAGGCTAATGGAATCCAAGACATTGCACAAATCCCAATCTGTGAATAGATGTCTTGCCGTTGGACACAAGGGAAACCACCTAGTCAACGACCAATGCTGAAATATCGACTGTTGGGTTCAAGGTTACCTACCAATGAGGAAATTAGGACCAAGGTGCGTAATAGGAATACAACTTCATGTGATTCTAAGACAAACTAAGGGTATGGCCAACATGCAAAGTCAAGAGTTCTGAGGAATGGCCGACACAAGTTGATAGACATCCTTTGAACAAGAGCATGAGACATATGAAAGTCTCTAGTAACATAGAATCAATGATGAAACCATGAGATGAAGGAGGCATCAATCAAATTATCCATAGGGACTGGAAGAGTAACCAGTTGGGGGATAAAAATCTCTATAATGAGCTCAAATTCCTAAGGCCATGCTAAACCCAAAATTATGAAGACAAGTGGATCCAATAACTTTGTGTTTTGTTCAAAGGCGACATGACTACTGCGAATATAAGATAATACTCCCTTCCTGCCCATATTTTTTTGTTTTATCATATTCAAATGAATGCTATGATACAAAGGAGGAAACGAGTGTCACAAGTAAGCAAAAATAGTTCCAGCAGTGGAACATACCTATGCTCAATGCAAGGAGGCGCATGTGGGAGATGGACACTCGGGGGAATGTTCCCTCCTGGGTATAGGGTGTCAAGTTGTAAAGGATATAAACAAGGCTATGCTTGGTTGAGGATGAAAAACTGTTGAGGCAAATGATTTATAGCCCAAAGAGAGAACTAGATATAGGCTCAATAATGAAAGCAAGGGCATGATATGCAATCACAACTTAACACCAAAAAATGTCATTTTTCGTAATCTTAGTTTACTTGGTGTGAAAAAGGGATAAACTTGTACCAAATATACTTCCTTTCAAATCCAATTTACGAGTGTGAAAGAGACAAGTTCACTCGACAATATTTTCACTTTTTGAAAACGAGTCAGAAAAAAGATTAATTAAGACTCAGGACCTTTCAAGTCCAATTTAACGAGTGTGAAAGGGACAAATTCACTTGGAAATCTTTTCGTTTTTTAGATGAGTCCAAAAAGAGCTTAAATTAGACTCACTTGGGAGTTTCTAGGTGACACGTCATGTGGGAGGCCAAGGCTCCCATGCTAGAATTTTGTGAAATGTCAGTATCTTACGAATAGTTGACACAAGCTTGGGAAAAACCAAAGCTCTCCATGTCGAGGAGGATAAAGTTCTAGCAGAGGTTATCATCTCCGTGATATATCAGATGATGTCTCTTACTTGAAATGACATAGGCGGAGGCATAGGATACCCCACAAGACCATCCCAATCAAAGGGAACTTCTCCAGGACTTGGAGGGAGAGTACTCGAGGAGAGTAAAACTCTCTCTTGTTCATAATGTGCAGAATCATAAATGATAACGACATGGTTGAAGAATGCAACACCCTCCAAAAAGAGATTTGGACTGAACAGAGGTTACACTTGTACAATCACTTCTTCAAATCTGGGTTGAATAGGATGCGTGATAATAGGGACATGAGACACATCACCCTCGACAACGGGGGTGTGGTTAAGAGAGGATTGCATCAACGTGACTGACGTGTCGATAAAACGAGAAATAGGGTGTGGGGAAACCACAGATGCCTCAGAACCTAAAGGGCCCTCATGTGAGAACCATGCTTATGGTATCCCAACAGTAGCAAGACAAAAACGAGTGAGGTGATTTCCTTTGCAAGTCATGCAAAGTAATTTTGTCTTACGTCTGAGACGTCTAGGCTTCTCAATCGTATGAATGCCCCCAATGTCATTTACAATGGTTGGTGAAATCCTCTCAGCATGACTAGCAAAGGTGAGAGAGTCATCTCCCACATGATGTACAGAGGTTGGAGATGTGACATCGATATGACTCGTGGCAACTAGAGTGATTCCCCCAACATGACTAGCAACAACTGGTTGCAGGTCTTCAACATGACTTGCATAGGTCGTCGACCAATCTCCAACATGACTAGACGGGTTTGGCAATGGAGCTCCAGTATGACTGACAATGACTGGACTAGTGGTGGTGGTGAGTTGTGGCATTTGAGACCAATGTCCCGAGAAATATTGCTTTTGAAACATTGTAGGCCAGGAAGGGTCCTGATTTACACGTTGTTCCTGTACGGAAAGGTAGTATCCTTCGCCTAATTGATCCATAGAGGTTTGTACGAGAATCATCATTGAATTCTGGGAAGAGACAAAAGTATGATAAGGGTTATTCAAGTGAGGATATATGTTTCCCCCATGTGAAGGGGTTCTGTGAAGAGGGTAGCCCGAACCATAAAATTGATTCCCCCCATATGAAAGACCCGGGGATATATGTGGACCCGCCATGGGAAAAGTGTTCATAGGAACTGGCATGGAGGAAGAAGGATACACATATGGGGTGTAATAAGTAGAATAACCACCCATTTGAGTATCGGCTCCTGAAAAAACATAGCTAGGACTGGATTCGTAATAGGGGAGGTTCCAACCTCCCACAGTGATAGTTGGTTGAAGGGCATAACTTCTATCAAATGAAGATGTAGACGGCAGGGCCATGGTGCCCCCAGATCCAATGCTAGGATTCATATAAGTGGGTCAGGGAGAGGATGGAAAGGGTGAAGGCAAATTTGGAATATCAACAGGAAAATGATTAGAGACCCAAGGCATGGATTGAGTGTCATAATTTTGCACACCATTATGAAAATAAGACAGATTCATCCCCATGAAATGAGTGAACATCATGGGGGGGTTAGTGGTTAAGGAGGGATTCATAGGAACTCCACTATCCATGATAACAACAACTCAAGGCATGATATAAAATCTCAAAGGCCTACTAATGATTAAAGAGCACACCAAAAATAATCAAATTGCCAATATGCACACAAACAGGATAAAGTGGCTGAAAGGGGCCTCTGTCCCTAAATTAGGTATTCCTTCCCAAGAGGGGCCTGTGACTCCCTGCTAAAGATCGGAGGTATAAAAATCAGTTTTAAGGGCCCTCATGGGCTTAACAACCATTCGGTCAGATCCCCCTGGAAAGGTAATCCTCCATAAGGGTTGTGTGTTGTCTGACCCTTATCTCACCCAGGGTACCTGCAAAATAACCCCTGCAAGTAACCTATGTGGAACCTAAGTCAAGAAACTAAGCAACCATGGTATAACCAATGCACAAGCGAACAATCGTAAGTCAAGTCCACCATATGGTAAGGGTAGCAAAGCCCAAAAAATTGAAAGAACCTTTTCTCACGGAGGTAAGGGCACTAGCAAGATCCCCATATATGAATAGATCCCCAGAAATATATTTGATGCTAAGAAGGTATCAGGGGGATATCCCTTCAACTTACCTCACACGACCTCGTGCTTAACTCTGGTGTAAGGGGAGCCTCCCAATATTATTGATTATACAATGGATTTCTCCACTCCCTTAGTCAGACATATATGTTGATTTAATAGCCTTGGAGAAGTTTACTCACAAAATCCTATTCCAAGGAACTAAATCTTAAGCTAGTTTGTGCACCCTAGAAAACAAAATAGTTACTAATAAATTTTAAATTATAGCGTTAATTTTAATGGCCTTGCTTACTCAAAAGGTGCAGTCGTGAAACTAGTGATGTTATGACTCAACAAGTAAAGTAGATGAATATGAAAACAATGCAAATTCCTAATTTTAATTTCCAATGAATGATATGCTTCCTAAACATGCAATTTTCAATTCAATTATGCAATTTTAAATAAAAATGCAATCTTTATTTACATGCACTAAGATAAATGACAAAGACTCGAGATCAAAATGTCGATCAATGTGAAATGCCTATTTTTTTTGTATTTTCAATATAAGAAAAATGAAAATGCAAGGATTGAACAAAAACTTGATATAAAGACTCTACTATGTATAGACAGAGACAACCCAAGTAGGATATCAAAGAGAAAAACACCTAGCCCAAGGTGCAAGGACAATCAAAATGAAAATATGATGAGAAATGGATCACCTGAAAATTCAACCAAAGACAGGTTTCCTACCATTCCACAGACACTTAACAGTGACTACAGAGACTCAAGAAGACTCAAAAATCATCAAAACCTACCCAAAAACCACCAAACCCAACAAACAATCAACAAAGGTTGGTGTACGCAATTTTTCAAGGTAAAAGCACATATGTACGCAACTTGCCGAAGGAAAACACGCGTATGTACGTGACTTTCAAGCAAAAACCCACGTATATGTGTCAAAACACATCTAGGATAAGGAAAAGGCTGAAAGACTTAGACCTAGAGTGAAAAGAGGCTATCAAGCAATCATACGACAAGAAACTCAATATGAATGAGAGCAATCTAAGGAGAAAAACACTCCAAACCCCAAAAAAGAAGATTATGTCCCCAATATGGTCACCAATTCTGTTACGAGGAAAATCTCTCTATGGCTAGAGGTAAACCAAAACATAAGGAAATGACTGCAGAAATAAACTATATTCTCAAGTATGCTATATAAACAAATATGCTAGGAAGGCAAGATAAAAGGTCTACCCTATCTAGATGTTTGATGAAGTCCGCAGTTGAGCACTTGACCCAAAGTAATATACATGCAACTAATCGTCAACAACCGAGCAACACAAGAATATGGTGATAATATATGATGTTAGCACATTCAATAGCATAATCCATCAACATTCATAACAAATATGCCCATGGAATAATAATTCAAATATTTGCAAGATATCAATTGGACAGAAAAAGAGTATTTCCATTAAGATATAATCAGCAGAAGTGAATAAGTTACAGACTTCTGTGTCACCACGGTTCGGAACCAAGAAACTAAGTTCCTTCCAACTGGGCCTCCACCACTTCAATCCTCCACCAAAGGCAAGCTCATATAAGAGAGACAATGAAGTTATCAATAAGTAAGGGAAGATCTTAGGGGATGAACATTTTGTCCAGACTTAAAGGATAAAGGGATGAAGACTCAATGTGAAGTGAATAATTCCTCCAGAGTAACTTTGCTCTCAAAGTTGAATTCTTTCTCCTCTTTTCCATAGCTTAGATTTGTCCCATTCATAGCCTTCAAGTGGAATTGAAGGGCCAAGTCGGAACATTTCCATTATATGGAAGGCGAAGGATCATTGATCTCATGACATGACATGGAAACTCGACACCATTTTTCAATTTTGGGCACATTTCCCGATGTACGTGGGTTGTAGTGGTGCAACCTGCATATACGCATGTTGTATAGTAGGAAAGGTGCGTATATGTTGAAAAATTGTATTTTTAGCTCTGGGATTTGCAAAAAGGGATTTTAAGTATGCATAGGGAAATGGAAAAAGGCCTTCTATGAAAGATTTCATGGGGTGAGGAAAATATTTCTATAACAAATGTCGCTCAAAAAAATCATTGGTGGTCGAGATCAAAGACAAGGAGTCGAACCCTGATTTAGAATCTGATCCAGAAAATAATGAAAAAAGACAGATCATTGACACAGACCCCACTCCTACTGTCACGACCACAACAATTCAACCAGAAGAACCAATAGATCCTGAAGAGGGGGAGCACCTTTTCCATTCATAGATGTGGGTGAAAGGGACCTTGTTGCATTTCATTGTTGATAGCAGTAGCCAAAAGAACCTCATCTCAGCTGAGGTCGTCAATAGTTGGGGTTGTTAACAACACAACACCCAAAACCATACAACATCGTGTGGCTTCACCAGGGACGAGATCTCTGTGTCATCCAACAGTGTCACTTATCCTATGGCATCCAACCCTTCAAGGATGCGTTAGTGTGTGATGTTTCCCCTCTTGATGTATGTGATGTTGTTTTAGGCCAACCATATATGTGGAAACACCATGTTGTTAATGAGTCTCGACCTCATAGTGTGATTATTACTCCGGTGATCTAGGTGGCTATTGGTGGCCACCCGCCTATTCCACTTGGACCCACACCGTTGTTTCTTTCAGTTTTTCAGTTTTCTTAATTGTAGCACAATTTACTATTTTTAGCAGTTCTTTGGGTCTTGAACTTCTGGAGCTGTTTTGAGGCCCTAAATGACGTTTTTTGGGCATGAATGCTCCTACAAACAAGAGTTCGTTCCAGACTTGATATTCGACGTCAGCAGTGTAGTCGTCGGATATATCTTTCTAACAATGTATCATGTGCGTCAAACGAAGATAGTATGCCAAAGTTACAACCCTGGGAAATTGATGTACCAATTTACCCCAATGGGGCCCATATTCTGGCGTTTCATCTCCTAGGGTTAGGTTTTTGGATGTTTAGGGTTTTCCATTGTTTCTTAGTAATATATAGGCCTTCGAGCCTCA
>JASDQU010816558.1:9412-19947 GCA_032191745.1 Picea mariana
GGATAAGGGAGGGCTAAGATCTGAGATCTTGATCAATTGAATTTCAGTCAGTCGTTGGATTGAATTAAATTGAAGGGTAGGATAAAAAAAGATGGAGAGCTATTGGATTTAATCCAAAGAAAAGATGCATTGCAGATAGATCGAGCCATGGATCTAAGATCTTGATCCAACGAACGCCATTCTTTTTGGGTATAAATATGTGAGGAGGTTACACTCCAGAAAAATATCACTTCAAGAATTCAATTTGAGATTTGAAATCCTCGAAGCCCGGAGAGCTGGAGAGATGAAATGCATTCTCAATCATTGATCAAAATTCCGTGGAAGGATAGCATATGTATAATAGCCAAAGTGCTGAAGTAAATGGTGTCCATCCATCACAATGCTTGATTAATTCCTAGCCGATGGATTAAGTAGTGAAAGGATAAGTGTAAACCGTCCAATTTGTTCGGACAGGTTTCTGTAGATCATCGACTCCAGAAGATTGACGTATGAAAGAGAGTTTGAGAATTAAAAGTCCCGAAGGTCGGACTCACGAAGGATATCCTAATCGTAGATTTAGGGAGACATGTGTTAATATATCTTCCACTCTGGAAGATTGTCATATGGGAAAATAAATATTTGAGAGTTGAAACTCTTGAAGACCAGAAGGCCAAAATCAATCGTAGATGTTGATTTGGAAGAAAGCTATGTATCGACGGATCTTGGAGATCTGGGATCACGCATGGAAGGAGGAATGAAAGGCAGATAGAATATTTTGATCGAGTGGCATCGCCAAGGGATTGGAGATCAATGGTCATGCTCAATTGTGGGGCTATAACATGCTCGGGTCTTAATTTTTCTTGAGGGGGCAACAATCAAAGCCACGGTTTTGGAGAAAGGACATGTGGAGGCTCGAGGTACATTGTGAGGCAAAAAGTAGTTTGATTCAAACCACCTTTAGACCCACCTGATATCACGTGGTCACATGATATCATCACCCAAGGTCACATCAATGGAAGATAGGGGAAGGAGCTAGTGCTTTTAGGCTCCACATCGGATGTTACGCATTGAAAAAATAAAAAAAGCATCTATGTGTATAATCCAACAACGTTGATGAAACATAATTTGAATGAAGGGTTTCTGTTTCACTTCATGGTTTCTTGATCAATTATGATTCAGTTACACTAACTGAATCATTATTCTGGGGTGTTGGAATCATGGCTCTTGAGCACTCTGAGATTCCCGACATGTGTGTTGGAAATTCAGAGAGTAATGGATGACGAGGGCATGGATAAAAGAAAGATGCCATGACAGAGGAATGTTGGTGTTTTTCTGTAAAAAGTAGATGAACTGTAAGCAATGAAGTTTTACAGCATAAACTGAGGGATAAAATGCAGAGATGAAGAACATAAGTTGGACAGAGAAGAAATGGTGAAAACAACAGACTGTACGAGAACTTAAGCATAAGAATATGTGAGCAGGAAGACACTGATGAAGGCAGAGTAGAGAAATGAAGCAGAACAATGATGAGACGGGTAAGCCATTGATAAATACTGTATCACTGTAATAAATTTTAGCAAGCAAATATTTATAATCAGGGTGCAAGGGTGGTGCTAGGGAGGACTTTTTCCCTCAAAGTTTCAAGTGGGTGCTTGAACACATGGAGTTGTAGCTTCCATTTGGTTATATCCATAAAAATGAGGGTGGTAGGGTGGTGCAAGGGAGAACCATTGTTCTCTGTTATACAGGTTGGTGTTTGTGTGACTGGATGTTGGCGCTTCCATCCAACTAGTGCTGGAACACTTAGGGAGTTGGACCTTCCTTCTAGTGGGTGCTAGAGAAACCAGAGGGTTGGTGCTCTCTACAAGTTGTAGCTTGTTAAAGAAGAGGTTGTAGCCTCATTTTGAGTTGGTTCTCAAAGATTGATGATGTACAAAACTCAAAAGACTGCCTATCATTCTAAGAAGAAGAGTTTTTCTCCCTTTATGGGTTTCCTCATGAATATCTGTCTCTGTGTATATCATATGTGTGATTGATGTTAATTAATCCTATTGTTCATGACTTGCATAATCCTGATGGTCACTTGGAGAACATTAATAATATTTCAATAGGCATAAAATTGTTTAAGAATAGTAACAACTAATTGACCCCCCCCCTCTCAGTTGTCTTAGTATTTCCAATAATTGGTATCAGAGCATGTTCCCTTTAGCTAAAGGTAAATCAGTAAGATTAAACATGACAAGTCATGAAGTAACTTCAACCAATAAGCCTCCTTTGTTTGATGGAACAAATTTTTCTTTCTGGAAGGTTAGAATGAGAACATACATTATGGCCTTAGGTGTTGATGTTTGGGATGTTGTAGATACTGGATATACAAAACTTGTTGTGCTAGCTTCCAAAGATGATAAGTTAGAATTTAGCTTCAATGCAAAAGCAATGAATGCTATCTTGAGTGGGATTTCAGAAGCTTAATTTGTAAAAGTAATGCATCTTGATTCTTCCAAAGAGATGTTGGATAAACTCATTAGCATTTATAAGGGAAATGAGAAAGTAAAATATGCCAAAATTCAGACATATAGATTGAAATTTGAACAACTAAAGATGAATGAGGATGAAACATTTAATAAATATTTCTTAAGAGTTGAGGAGCTTGTGAATTCCATGAAGTGTATTGGTGAGAAGATTGAAGACACATTTTTAGTTAAGAAAATTTTAATATCTCTACCAAATAGATTTAATCCAAAAGTTTCTGCAATAGAAGAAATGAATGATCTTAACACTTTGTCTATTGATCAAGTTCTAGGAACTCTAACTGCTTATGAAATGAGGATTAGTAAAGATAAACCCACCTCTAGAAAATCTTCATTTAAAGAAGATAAGAATGAGGATTCTGAGCCTGATGAAATTGAAGAAAAAATTGTGAGAAGAGTAAAGAAAGGATCAGAAAAGTACCAAGGCAAGTTGCCCTTCAAATGTTTTAACTATGGAAATATAAGTCACTTTTCATCTAAGTGTCCACACAAGAAGAAGCACCAGAACTCTGAAGGTGAAGAGAAGTACAAATCCAAGAGCTTTGGTAAAAATAAAAGTTTATGTGTAAACAATGACGACTCTCTAGGAGACATAGATAGTGATTCTTCTTGTGAAGATAAGTTTAATGACTTTATGCTTATGGCCAAAGAGTATTATGATGATAAAATAACATTAAGTGATGTTACTGATTAAGAAGTTGTGGTTAACATGGAAGGTGAATTAATCAGTGCTATGGAATAAATAGACAGAATTAGACTTAAGCAGAGAAAAAAAAAACAATTGTTGATGCAGTTTGAAAAGAATGGTAAAGAACCAAGTGAATATTTTGTTTTGTTAAAAGTAGAAGCAGAAGAAGCAAAAAAAATAGAAGATATTCTAAAACAACAATTAGCAGCAAAGAAGGTGAGATGTGAAGCTCTGGAAGCTAAAGTAGTGGCTATCAGAAAATATCTAGAGAACTTTCAGACCTTATATCATCAAAATCTTCCAAGAATTNATGATCAAGCTCCAAGTCAATAGACAATCAAACCATGTGAGTACTCTGCCACCAAAAGATAATAAAGACAAGATGATCCTTGATAAAAAAACAAAGATATCAGAAGGTGGAGAAAAAAATTCCAATAAGGAGGCCATCCTTAAGGTACCGAAATTTCTTCCATGTTTGTTTTTTTTACTGCTCTAATTTGGGTCATAAGCTTGCAAGTTGTCAAATTAATTTTAGAGACATGCAACCGAGGAGATCAAGAAATAAACAATATTTGCAACATAGAACTAAAAAACCAATGAGTAGACAAAATTGCACCAATCACTTTGACCTATTGAACAATGAGCTCAAATGCTATAAATGTCATAACCTCAGCCACAAAGCTGCAAACTGCCATCTGAAGAATTACAAAGAAGATCCAAGGATAAAACCCTTAGATAGAAATGCCAACACATGGAAAAATAAAGATAGTGAAAAATGTGGTCTAATCCTTTCATCTCAAAGACAAAAGAACCCCGGGTATATTGACAGTGGATGTTCCAAACATATGACTGGAGACAAAAGTAAGTTTTTGTCTCTAAGTAAAAGCAAATTAGGAAATGTAACCTTCGACAATGATGCATCAGGAAAAATCAAAGGTAAAGGAATGGTAATTCTAAGTAATGGCAAAGGGAAAGCTCAAGATGTGTTGTTTGTAGATGGTCTAAAACATAATCTGCTTAGTTTCAATCAAGATTGTGATAGAGGATGTAAACTTGTCTTCACTTCTAAAGATTGTAAAATGCAATATGTGAATTCAAGATAGTTGATTGCAAAAGGCATAAGAACAAAAAACAATGTCTATGTTTTGAAAGAAGAAAAATAAGAATGTCACTTAAGAAAGTATGATGAAAGTTAGTTATGGCGTAGGATATGTGGACACCTAAACTTTGATCATATAATCAAACTTAGAAATAGTGGGGCAGTAAAAGATCTTCCAAATATATCAAATCCATATGATTCTATATGCAAACCTTTCCAAATACGAAAGCTTACTCGGAAACAATTTAAATCTAAGAACTTTGCATCAATAGAGAAACCTCTTCAGTTAGTACATATGGATTTATGTGGACCATCAAGGAAGGAAGGTACATGAAAATAAAACTATTTCATGTTGAATAGTGATGATTATTCTAGACTTACATGGGTTGCCTTTTTGAAAGAAAAATCTAACGCATTTGAAAAATTCAAAGTGTTTAAGGCTCTGACTGAGAATCAAACAGGAAAAAAATTGAAGGCAGTAAGGTCTGATAGAGGAGGAGAGTTTAGTTCAAGAGACTTCAAAGGGTTTTGTGATAAACATGGGATCAAAAGAGAGTATACTATTCCAAGGACTCCAAAACAAAATGGAGTAGTTGAGAGGCAGAATAGATCAGTTCAGCAGATGACAAGATCAATGATGAATGAAAAGAATATTGCTCAGATATATTGGGTAGAATAAATTCATAAAACTGTACATAGTCTTAACAAGCCCATATCAGGACACAAAGTGACAAGACTCCTTATGAACTGTGGTTTGGAAGACCAGCTTCAATCAAGCATTTTAAAGTCTTTGGGAGTAAGTGCTATATCAAGAACAATGATGAAAATCTTGGCAAATATGATGACTTGGTTGATGAAGGTATATTTTTAGGGTATGCTACAAACAGTAAAGGATAAATATGCTATAATAAGAGGATGCATAACCTAGTTGATTGTATTGACATAAAATTTGATGAAGAAATCTCAGTACGAGATGTAAGCAGTGGTGAATCAACAACAAAGAATATAGTTGAAGTTTAAGATGAACAGGTCCAATAATAAAAAAGAGAAGACTCTGAGTCAGATGACGATACAAATACTCAGGTAGATTCAAATTAGCAGACAACATCAAATCCTCCCTCCAAAATTACTCAAAAGAATCATCCTGTAAGTCAGAAAAATGGTGAAAAATACAAAGGTGTACAAACAAGGAGAAGGATAATCAAAGACACTGAGCAATCACATATAGCCTTCATATCCATGGTGGAACCCAAGAACTTTAATGGAGCCAGTAAAGATGTAAATTGGTTAAAATCAATGAATGAGGAACTGGATCAGATTGAGAAGAACAATACTTGGGAGCTTGTTCCTAGACCTGCAGATAATAATGTAATTGGCTCCAAATGGGTGTTTAAGAACAAAATGAATGAACAAGGAAAAATTGCTAGGAATAAAGCCAGATTGGTCTATAAGGGGTATACACAAGCTGAAGGAAAAGATTTTGATGAAAACTTTGCACCAGTGGTGAGATTGGAAGCCATCAGAATGTTTCTTGCCTATGCATGTCATAATAACTTTAAAGTATATCAGATGGATTCTAAGTCAGCATTTCTTAATGGATATCTAGAAGAATATGTATATGTGGAGAAACCTGAAATATTTTCACTAATAGATAATCCTAACTATGTCTGTAAGTTGAAATATGCATTATATGGACTAAAACAGGCACCACAATCCTAGTATTATAGACTAGACAAATTTCTATAGGACAAAGGATTCAAGAAAGGTACTGTTGATAGTAATATATACATTAAGTCTAAAGGTGATGATTTATTAGTTGTTTTGGTTTATGTAGATGACATTATTTTTGGATGCACTAATGACCCTTCAGTTCAGTGGTTTGCTAATTCAATGCAGAGAGAGTTTGAGATGTTCATGATAGGATAATTGTCATATTTTCTTGGTTTACGAATCAATCAGAGTTCCACAAGGATATTTATCTCTCAAGAAAATTTTCTAAAAGATATGTTAAAGAGGTTTCAGATGGAAGATTCTACACCTGTGAGCACACCTATGGTGGTTGGTTGCAAGCTCAATAAAGATGACATTTCACTTGATTTTGATCAAAGAACATATCGATCAATGATAGACAGTCTTTGTACATCACAACATCCCGTCCTGATATAATGCAAGTTGTTGCAATAGTAAGTAGTTATCAGTATGCTCCTAAACAAATTCATTTAGTAGCTATCAAGAGGATATTCAAATATTTGAAGGGTATAATGACTTATGGTCTTTGGTATCCTAGAAATCAAAATTTTCAATTAACTGCATATTTAGAAGTTGATTGGGAAAAATGTTTGGATGAGAGAAAGAGCACCAGTGGAGGTGCATTCTTCTTAGGTGATTCATTAGTAGCATGGCTTAGTAAGAAGAATGGTTCTATTTCATTATCAACTATAGAGGCATAGTACATTGTTGTTGCTACTTGATGCACTCAAATCTTATGGATGATACAAAATTTTGCAGATTTGAAGGTAACTTATATTGATCCCATTCCAAATCACTGTGATAACACCAGTTCCATTAGTTTCTTGAAGAATCCTATTCTTCATTCAAAGATGAAGCATATACCAATAAAGTATCATTTTCTCAAAGAGCATGTTACAAACAGAGTTGTTTAGCTGAATGATATTCCTTCCACAGAACAAATTGTAGACATCTTCACTAAACCCCTAGACAAGACACCATTTGAATATCTCCATCAGAAGTTGGGCGTCATCCCTTCTCTCACCTAAGAGAGTCCATCCTGTCAGAGGGAGTATGTGTTGGTTGAATATATGATACCTCCAAAAAAGTACTACAACAACTCAGGGGGAGCATGTTTTCTTTGAAATTGATGTCAAAGGGGGAGAAAAGGTGTGGTCTGGATCCTACAGTGCGAGGTTTAAGTAGAATAGTGCAACCTTTCAGGGTTTCCATCAATGCCAAAGGGGGAATATTGTTGGCATGCTTTTATAGGAAGAGTGTTCTTGTCATTGATGACAAGAACAACAATAATGATGGAAAACAGAAAAAGCATAGGCTGAGGAGGAGAAGAGAACAGTATGCAGAGATCAAATCTTGGAAGGAAAAGCATAAGCTCAGGATGAGAAGCCTCAACAACCATTCGATAAAGAAATTGACCATGTTGATTGTCTAATATTACGGACGTCGGTCATATGAGTGACCATGGGCTTGAGGACCGTTGGAGGATCATGATCGTCGGATTTGCAAGCCAGATCAATGATAGGGATGAATTGTGGAGAGAGAAAGAAGAATTAAACAACTCGCTAGTTCTAATCCCACAATTGGTCTAGATCGTGAGATCTCATAAAACAAAATATCGACGATTGTGGTTGATCTAAGAAACAATCCAATTAAGGTGGATTAAGTCAGCACAATCGCCATATCAACTACAGGGATAGATTGCAGAGATCGAAAGGAGAATTAAATATCATGCTATTTACAATCTTGCAATTAGTCAGGACTGTCATATCTTATAGTCTCGAAGATTGACGATTGTGGTTGACTCACCAACAACGCACAACTTCAAATTGCAGAGTTTTGGTGATGAGTTAAATCATGTGCAAGTTGTGGTTCCACAACCATCCTTGATTGTTGATCTTATTCGAGTGTCTTCATGACCGTTGGATCACTTTTAAGTGGAAGGACAGGATAAGATAGAAGAGAAACACCGAATATAGATCGATCCATTGATCTAAGAACATGATCGATGAGAAACATTTGGTTCACGTCAAAAGTTGCAAGGAGGTTACTATTCAGGGAATCTCACTTCGGAATAATTGACAACTTGAAAATCGAATTACCTGAAGCCCGAAAATCCGAAATGAATAAGGACCATCGGATCTAGAGAAAATGCAATGACCATTGGATCACCTTAAGTGGAAGGACAGGATAATAAATGACTAAGATATGAGATCTTGACCACCCGAATTTTCGTCAGTTGTTGGATCAAATTAAATGGAAGGATAGGATAAGCAAAGATGGAGAGCCATTGGATTTAATCGAAAGCAAAGATGCATCATAGACATATCGAGTCGTTGATCTAAGATCTTGATCCAAAGAACATCAATTGTTTCGGGTCTAAAGATGTGAGGAGGTTATGCCCCGAAAAAATCTCACTTCAAGAATTCAGTTTTAGATTTGAAATCCCTGAAGCCCGGAGAGCCGAAATGCATTCTCAATCGTTGATCAAAATCAGGGATGATTTTAAGGATGGAAATTTATATTAAAATGTAGAAACATGGGATAATCTTACTAGTCCTTAATATGTAAAATGTAAAATGTTTGGTGATACTTTTGTAAAAATATTCAATTTTCTAAGGATTTTATATAATTTGTATAAATTTTTTGAGGTTTTAAAGGTAAAATAATTTTATTCTATGGAAATTGGGCGAATCGTTTTTAGAAAAAAAAGAAATTGGCAAATTGTTTTTTGGGAAAAAACATGGAAAATTAGCCCCTAAAATCATATATGTTCAAAATACAGTGGAAGGATAGTGTAAGTAGAATAGACGAAGTGTTGAAGTAAATGGTGTCCATCCATCACAATGCTTGATTAAGTCCTAGCTGATGGGTTAAGCAGTGAAACGATAAGTGTAAACCGTCCTATATGTTCAGACAAGTGTCTTCAGATCATCGACTCCGGAAGATTGACGTACAGAAGAAACGAGAGTTTGAGAATTGAAAGTCCCAAAAGCCGGACTCGTGGAGGAGATCCTGATCGTAGATTCAGGGAGATAGGTGTCAATAGATCTTCCAATTTAGAATATTGTCATATGGGAAAAGTGACACTTGAGAGTTGAATCTCCCAAAGACCGGAAGGCCAGAATCAATCATAGTCGTTGATTTAAAAGGAAGATATGTGTCGACGGATCATGGAGATCTGGGAGCATGCGTGGAAGGAGGAAAGGAAGCCGATAACAACCATTGATTGAGTGGCATCACCAAGGGATTGGAGATCAATGGTCATGCTTAATTGCAGGGCCAAAATATGATCGAGTCTTAATGTTTCTTGAGTGGGCCGCAATCGAAACCACAGTTTTGGAGAAAGGACACGTGGAGGCTCGAGGTAAATTGTAGGGCAAAAAGTAGTTTGATTCAAACCACCTTTGGATGTGCCCACAATTGTGTGGTCACATGATATCATCACCCAAGGTCACATCAATAGAATATAAGAGAAGGAGCTAGCACTGCTAGGCTCCACATCGGAGGTTACGCATTGAAAAAATTAAAACGAATCTATGTGTATAATCAAACGACGCTGATCAAACAAAATCTGATCGAAGGGTTGTTGTTTCACTTCATGGTTTCTTGATCAGTTAGATTCAGTTACACTAACTGAATCATTGTTCTAGGGCATTGGAATCATGTCTCTTTAGAACTATGATATTATCGACATGGCCGTTGGAGATTCAGAGAGTAACGAATGATGAGGGAATGAATAAAAGAAATATGCCATGACAGAGGAAGATTGTTTTTTTTCTATAAAAAGTAGTCGAACTGTAAGCAATGAAGTTTTACAACATGAACTAAGGGAGAAAATGCATATATGAAGAACATAAGCTAGACAGAGAAGAAATGGTGAAAACAATTGACTGTATGAGAACTTAAGCGCAAAAAGATGCAAGCAAGAAGACACCGATGCATGCAAAGTAGATCAGTGTAGAAAAACAGTGATGAGATTGGTAAGCCATTGATAAATATTGTATCACTGTAATAAATTTAAGCAAGCAAAGACTTAAAATCATGGTGGTAGGGTGGTACTAGGGAGGATTGTTGTCCTTAGAGTTGTAAGTGGGTGCTTGAACACACGGAGTTGTAGCTTCCATTTGGTTGCAACAAGAAAAACGAGGGTGGTAGGGTGGTGCGAGGGAGAACCATTGTTCTCTTTTATACAGGTTGGTGCCTATGTGACTGGAAGTTTGTGCTTCCATCTAGTTGGTGTTGGAACACTCAGGTAGCTGGTGCTTTCTTCTAGTGGGTGCTAAAGAAAATAGAGGGTTGGTGCTCTATACAAGTTGCATCTTGTTAATGAAGAGGTTTTACCCTCATTTTGAGTTGGTGCTCAAAGATTGATGATGTACATAATCTAAAAGACTGCCTATCATTCTAAGAAGAGTAGGTTTTCTCCCTTTATGGGTTTCCTCACGAATATCTGTCTCTATTTATATCATATGTGTGATTGATTTTAACT
>JASDQU010816558.1:19996-36211 GCA_032191745.1 Picea mariana
GTTGTCTTAGTATTTCCAACAACCTTCCACTGAAGTATACATTTAAATTAAAACTTTAACTGGTCCATGAGTCACTCATTTTTAGAAGATGCAGTGAAGGTTTGCAATGTGGTGCCCGGGGAGGAGGTGCGACGCTTCCAGTAACACCTGCGCTAGAGGGTTTCAACCCCCAAAGAGAAGAACACGTCTTGAGCATGATCAATTTTTCGTGAGGGATGTGTTGGGTCTGACAAGGTGCTTTTAGGGAGTTGACAAAGGCCTGGAAAAACTGACTCTATTAAGATAAGGGTAGGGTGCCTATACCCCTGAGGGTCCGTAACGCACCCCAGTTGGTACTGGTAGTATTCTTAGAGAACTCGAGAAGGTCAAGTTTCCTGAGTTCTTTGGTGCCCCGGATGACGTAGCCACCGAGGCATGGTTGGAGAATATGGAGATGTGCTTTGTTATTCATGAATATAACTCCAACATGAAGGTCTGCATGACCGTCTTTCAACTGAAGGAGAGCGCTCTTCTATGGTGGAAGACTCTCCTACTGCAATTGAACATGGTTGTTGAAGACATGTCATGGGAACTGTTCAAGGAATGGTTCTTTGACATGTATCTATTTGAGAAATTCAGTGAGCGTCAACTCAATGAGTTCAACACCTTATGGTAGGGTAGTCGTACGGTGCCTGACTACGAGGCCCATTTTATGGAGTTGTTTCGGTATGCGTTTCACCTAAATACCAAGAAACTTAAGGTCAAAAAGTTTGTGTTGGGCCTTAATGGAAGCATTCATGTGGAATTGATGCAGACCCTCGACCCTTGGGCCGAGATCTGCTCAGGATCATTCTAAAATCTCCGTGAGCCGGAGCGGCTCCTTTATTTCTTGCTGGAATATCCAACGAATCCACAGGTCCTTTGTAAAACTCCACCTGTGCGAACAAACACTAGGTGCGAGCTTCACCTCCTCAGTGACCACAATGCTATGACCAAGGCCTTACACACAAGAACCTTTCACAACTCATGAGTTCGTGAGTCGAATCTCTCGACTCCTCCTTCTCCAACCTCCGATACCTGAGATGATGATATGGGTATAGCCCTTCTTTGTTAGCATTCTTCACGCATAACTGTCGGCTAGGGCTAATTATTAGCGCCCTTCACAACTCGCAATCTCGTGAGTTGGAATGTCGAGCCTTCCGTCTCCTATTTTGTGAATCCATGAGACGCGATAAGGCAACAATAGGTTGACTCCTTCCCAAGGTGACGCGTGTCCTCCGCCTGTCACCTCTTCTGTCTTTCCTCTAGCGTTTGCTATTACGAAACCTATCAACTATGTGGCCCACCTATCAGACATGCCACGTGTTTGCACGAGCCTTGGCTCTCGGCACTTCGCGGCTTCCATAGTCAAAAGTGATTCCCTGAGTGTGTGATATGGCGAAGGTTCTGACCCAACGGTCCTCCAGTGACATGGATCCAACAGTTGTCCCTGCTCCTTGCTACTTGGAGCTTTGCACAATCAAGAGATTGGTATACCCTCTCCAAACTCCCGAACTTCTGATACGTGATGTATCGAGACATCAGATCTGATGACTCTCCTTCCTCCTCGATCAAAGGTTCAGATCGCATCGCGATCTCATGACTCGAAACTTTATAGAGAAAAGGCCTTCGCCTCTCAGCTCACAATACCCAAATCCATGATATAACCCAGATCTCTGCCACCTGTTCTCCCAAATGGACTATCTCGATTCCTTCGGAACTTCACAGGTCGTGAAGTCAAAAGACTTCCCTATTCTACTCTCCGATGTTGAATCCTCGAGATACAAGGATCTTGTGACACANCGGCCTTTGTTTCTCTTGCGAGCCTGCAACCTTGGTCTCACCTACATTCTTGAAGATGCTTTCCCTCCTAAGCTTCCTCGAACTTAGACCTTCCAAAGGCTCTTCCTTCAGACTTTGTGATTACTTGCAGGGCTCTGTGCATGAAAGAACTCTCCCTCCCGAGCTTTGGGATTGTGAAACCTTAAAGTGTTTCCCCAAGTTCTTGCACTCCTTGCAGCTATTTCTCTATGCACAAAGGCATTGTTTCTCCTGAGCTTTGTCTTCCTTGAATCCTTAAAGGATTCTTCAAACTCTGTACTTCTTGCAGGGTCCCTGCACACATGAAGGTGCTATCTGTCCTGATCTTCTCTATTGCATAGACCTCTAAATTCCCCGTCCCTTTCTCTCCTTGAAAGGATGGAAATGCCCTCTGGCAGCTTCCTGTGCAAGCACTTCTTGATGAGACTACAGGGTGTTCAGTAACTCTGTGAAGGTCCCCTTGACACTTCCTTCTTTTCTGAACTCAAAACTAGAGTTCCTTCTGTGCTCTCAGCACTTGCTCAATGCCCTCCTGACAGAGCTTCCAGAATCCTCAGTGATTCTGATTTCACCTTGAACCCAAAATGGAGTTCTCCTCTACTCTCTATGCATGTGCTCAATGCCCTCCTGGCAGAGCTCTATAGAATCCTTAGTGATTCTATCTCCTTCTGAACTCGAACCAGAGTTCTTATCCTCAATGCAACCCGTGCATCTACTCAATGGACGCCTGGAAGAGCTCTTCTAGAATCCCATAGTGATTCTGTCTTCTACTATGCTCTCCTCTACACAGTCTTACCTCCAAGGTATTCGACAACCTTGAGGTTTCTTCCTTGAGTCAATGACTTTGGATGGTGTGCCCTCCTGGCACATCCTTGTCCAAATTCCACAGAATTCAGAAGTGTACTCCTTACATGGGCTTTCAGAACCCATAGTGTTTTGTCATGTACTCATGCATGAAGCCTCAAAGAAACCCAAATCTGAAATCAAAGAACTCAATAAATAGCAGAGCCTATCTGTCCCTGCAAATGCATACCTAATCATACATCTACATCATCTAAAGAACACACAAAGACATTCATCATAAACACATAAACACACAGAATCTCAATGCAGGAAATCTTCACATGTATTAATATAAAAAATTCCTATACAAAGGTGTTCTTGGCTCATACTTTCACAGAGTCTTGGCTCTTTTTCTCTTCTCTATGCACTCTACTCTATGCACACTAACTTACTCAAAATAAGATCTAAGATCCTTTTACATGAGGGGGCTCTTCGAGCTCTTCCCTCCAAAGCAACCTACCCTCATTAATTACAAGGAATGGTTGTCTAGTCCAAATCGGAGCTAGATCCCAGCCTTACAACCATTAAAGGCTACTTCTACCTAATGCCTGCTCAAAGGCATGACTTTGGCTCTACCAACCTTACATACATCTAATACAATTTCAAATTCAAAATGTGAGAGGATTGGTGCCTCTCTTTCTTGAATGCGCTCTTTGAATGCACTGAGTGGGTTGGCTGGCTGGCACATGGTTGGCCTAACAGTGATGCTCCTGCATCATACTCCTCTGCTACAAAAATTCATGAGCTCCTGCTCATGAGCTCTCCACCCTGGCCGTTGAAATCCTCCTGGATCCCAAATAACTCTTTGGAGCTGTCTCTTTGCTCCATCTCTCTACTACTGCTACTACTGTCTCTCTTCTACCTAGCTTCTCACTGCTGGAAGTCTCTACTGACCTCAACATCAACCTTCTGATGTCTTCTATCACCTCGTCCAACTACTATCCTGGTTGGCTCCATTCATGCAATCTCCTCTACTGTAATTGCTTTCTGCAAATGGGCAGATCATCATGATATATCATGCTGTCTCTACCTTCCTTTGTGGCACTAAGTGGCCATTTTGCTACAGACTTCATCTCTACAGTCCTATCACTGATTTGTTGCTCAACTTCCTCCTTTGACAGTGCTACTGCTGCCATCTCTCCTGCTGGTGTATCTCCAGCTCTCTCCAGCTGATCCTCAGACTGGAATTCACCTTCATATGCTTCCAACCTGTTCTATTGGATGTGCATGCCCTGCACCTTCACCCTTCTCTCTAGGGATTCTAATTCTTCACACAGATCAACAAAGTCTATGCTACCTGCCTCTTCTTCTTCTGCTGCTGCTGCAAGCTTCAATGTTGCAGTCTTTTCAGCTTCCTGGCTGAAAATGTTGAGCCATTCCTCAGAATGTTCATCTTCCTCTGCTTGGGAAGTCTCTAACATTTTCTCCAATGCTTCCTCTTCCTTGACAGTCAATATTGGTTTTTCTTCTATTGTTGTTGCAACTATAACCCAAACATTGGCCTCAACTAGGCTATTTTGCAGGAATATCTGAATTCCTCCAATGATCAGAATGCTCTTCTGATCTTTCTTTGTTAGCTCTTCAGACTGATATGAACTCACCTCTAAGTTCATCTCCTCTCCCTTGCCCACCTGGCAACATGGAGTTTCATCACTACTCTCTTGGCAATCTATGAGATCCTCGGATCTCATTTCATTGCCCACCTGGCAATATAAAATTTCCTTGTTGTCCTCCTGATAGTCCATGACATCCCACATCGATCTCAACTCATTGCCCACCTAGCAATATGAGTTTTTTGTCCTTCCCTCTTGGAAGTCTATGAGATCTTCTAGTGATCTCAGTTCATCCCCAACATCACTGAGACTCCTCCCAGTCTTTGGTTCACATACCTAAACCGTCTCCTCCTGTTCATTCCCGAGGCTTTTAGCATGCCTCAGCCACATTCTCAATAGCCTCCGCTGTCTGTTGGCCACCAATTCCCTGACTGGCCATTTTGTTTTCCTCGCTTTCATGGGCCATTCATATACCCACCACGACTTTGCATTTTGCTTCCTCCACAATGCAAGTTCTTCCATCTTTTCTCTGATCTTGGTGAGCTCTTCATCTATTTCATCTTTACTCATCGGCTCTGGGTTCTTCTTTCCTGTGCATCCATGTCCTTTAGTAACCATCTCGATGTTAATATGCCCTCCTGGAAAATCTGTTGCTGTCACTCTGCAACTAAGAGTACTTCCAGCTTTCCCTTACAGTCCTTCTAACTGCCTTTTGTCTATTTCCTATCTGCAACAATCCCCACAGAGCATCTTCAACACTCTTCCTTCCTTTGCCTGTCTCTGCAAGCTACCTTTGATACCAAACTGATGTATATCATAGTTTTTCCTTCCTTCTCCCTCTACCTGAAGTATACAAACAGAGATTCAGCTCTGATACCACTTGATGAAGTGTATCAGAGTGTTTTCTTTCCCTTCTCTGCCTCCCCTCTACCTGAAATCTACAGATAGAAAGTGGCTCTGATACCACACTGATGCAAACCCTTGACCCTTGGGCCAAGATCTTCTCAGGATCATTCTAAAATCTCCTTGCGCCAAAGTAGCTCCTTTATTTCTTGCTAGAATATCCAACGAATCCATGGGTCCTTTGTAAAACTCCACCTGTGCGAACAAACACTAGGCGCGAGCTTCACCTCCTCAGTAACCACAGTTCTATGACCAGGGCCTTACACACAAGCACCTTTCACAACTCGCGATCTCACGAGTTTGTGAGTCGAAGCTCTCAACTCCTCCTTCTCCAACCTCCGATACTCGAGATGACAATACGGGTATAGCCCTTCTTTGTCATCATTCTCAACATGTAACCATCGTCTAGGGCTAAGTATTAGCACCCTTTACAACTTGCAATCTTGCAAGTTGGAATGTCGATCCTTCCTACTCCTCTTTCGAGAATCCACGAGACGCGATAAGTCAACAATAGGTTGACTCCTTCCCAAGGTGATGCGTGTCCTATGCTTGTCACCTCTTCCGCATTTCCTCTGGCATTTGTTGTTACGCTATCTGTCAACTATGTGGCCCACCTATCAGATGTGCCATGTGTTTGCATGAGCCTCAGCTCTCGGCACTTCGTGACTTCTACAGTCGAAAGTGATTCCTCTCAACCTCCGAACCCCCAAGCACACGATATGAAGAAGGTTCTAATCCAACGGTCCTCTGGTGACCTGGATCCAATGGTTGTCCCTTCTCCTCTCTAATCGGAGGTTCGCACAATCAAGAGCTTGGTCTACCCTCTCCAAACTCCCGAACTTCCGATACACGATGTATCGAGACGCTATATCTCATGGCTCTCCTTCCTCCTCGATCAACAGTTTAGATCGCATCGCGATCTTGTGACTCAGAACTTTATAGAGAAAAGGCCTCCACCTCCCAGCTCACGATACCCGAATCCATGATATAACCCATATCTATGCCACCTGTTCTCCCAAATGGACGGTCTCAATTCCTTTGGAACTTCGCAGGTCACGAAGTCAAAAGGCTTCCCTATTCCACTCTCCGATGTTGAATCCCCAAGATACGAGGATATCGTGACATGCGTCCTCCTAGATGGACGACTCTTATGTCTTTGGGACTTCGTGGATCCTCTCCTCTGTGCATACAAGATTAAATCTTATGCAGCTCCTCCCAGATCCGATGGCTATCGACTATCTGTGTAAGATCTGATGGCCCAGATCTGCTCTCTTCCCCTACGCTCTCCTGCACTTCCTGGACGTGAAACTTCAATGGTCCAGATCTTCCTCTCCAGCTCCGAATCAACGACAACTGTAGCTCCCTCCTGAGTTTTCACTTCTTCCTCCACCTTGGAAGGTTTCCAAAATATCAAAGGTCTCGACCTTTGTTTCTCTAGCGAGCTTGCAACCTTGGTCTCGCCTGCATTCTTGAAGACACTTTCCCTCCCAAGCTTCCTCAAACTCAGACCTTCCAAAGTGTCTTCCTTCAGCCTCTGTGATTACTTGTAAGGCTCTGTGCATGAAAGAACTCTCTCTCTTGAGCTTTGGGATTGTGAAACCTTAAAGTGTTTCCCTGACTTATTGCACTCCTTGCAGCTATTTCTCTGTCCACAAAGGCATTGTTTCTCCTGACCTTTGTCTTCCTTGAATCCTTAAAGGATTCTTCGAACTCTACACTCCTTGCTTGGTCCCTGCACACACGAAGGTGCTATCCATCCTGAACTTCTCTGTTGCACATAACTCTAAAGTCTCTATCCCTTTCTCTCCTTGAAAGGATAGAAATGCCCTCTGGCAACTTCCTACTCAAGCACTCCTTGCAGATCCTGCAGGATGTTCAGTAACCCTTTGAAGGTCCTCTTGACACTTCCTTCCTTTCTGAACTCAAAACCAGAGTTCCTTCTGTGCTCTCAGCACTTGCTCAATGCCCTCTTGGCAGAGCATCCAGAATCCTCAGTGATTCTGATTTCACCTTGAACCCAAAATGGAGTTCTCCTCTGCTCTCTGTGCCTGTGCTCAATGCCCTCCTGGCAGAGCTCTATAGAATCCTCAGTAATTCTATCTCCTTCTGAACTCGAACTAGAGTTCTTCTCCTCAATGCAACACGTGCATCTACTCAATGCCCACCTAGCAGAGCTCTTCTAGAAGCCCGTAGTGATTCTGTCTTCTGTTGTGTTATCCTCTACACAATATTACCTCCAAGGTAGTTAGAAAAATTGAGGTTTCTTCCTTGAGTCAATGAATTTGGCTGGTGCACCCTCCTAGCACGTCCTTGTCCAAATTCCGTAGAATTCAGAAGTGTACTCCTTACACTGGCTTTCAGAACCTGCAGTGTTCTATCATGCACTAATGCATGAAGCCTCAAAGAAACCCAAATCTGAAATCAAAGAACTCAACAGATAGCATAGCCTATCTGTCCCTGCAAATGCATACCTAATCATACATCTACAACATATAAAGAACACACAAAGACATTCATCATAAACACATAAACACATAGAATCTCAATGCAGGAAATCTGCCCATGTATTAATATGAAAAATGCTTGTACAAAAGGTGTTCTTGATCTCAGACTTTCACAAAGTCTCAACTCTTTTTCTCTTCTCTATGCGCTCTACTCTATGCACACTAACTTACTCAAAATAAGATGTAAGATCCTTTTACATGAGGGGGCTCTTTGAGCTCTTCCCTCCAAAGCTACCTACCCTCATTAATTACAATGAATGGTTGTCTAGTCCGAATCGGAGCTAGATCCCAGCCTTACAACCATTAAAGGCTACTTCTACCTAACGCCTGCTCAAAGGCACGACTTTGGATCTACCATCCTTACATACATTTAATACAATTTTGAATTCAAAATATGAGAGGACTGGCGCCTCTCTTTCTTGAATGCACTGAGTGGGCTGGCTGGCTGGCGTATGGCTGGCTTGAGAGCGATGCTCCTGCATCAGAAGGTCAGGATTCTGATGCCTCAAACCTTGCATGACGCTGTCTAGATGGCCCTCATAGTAGAAGAGGAGCTTATCAACGGGGGTCAAAGTAGAACTCCAGGGAGACTAGTGGGGCAGGTGTCATCTGGTGCACAACAACATTAGACACTAGCCAGACACTCACCAGGATATTATGGCTTCCAAATAATATCCACTTTCACTACACCTTGGCGACCAACGCCTCAACAATAGACTCCTTACTTAGGACCAAAACACCAACAACAATGTCGACCACAAAAGTAATAGTTTAGACCTGTTCAACAGAATAGACCAGGATTCAAGGCCGGTGGGCTGTAAACTTATCATTCGGGTACCAGGAATACTAGAATGAAGAAAGGGTGTTGGACATGTGGGGAGCCACATTACCATTTTGACTGGCCAGTGAAGAGGACCAGAGCATCTGGATCATCCTGATCCACTACCGTTGGAGATTTGGGCAAGGCCCATCAGATTCATGCAATGGTGAATAACCACCAGGTAGAGCACAAGTCGACTGTGCTCAATACATTAGGTACCGTCGTTGAGCAGACGCTTAGTATTTTGATAGATCTTGGTGCTACCAGGTGTTTCAATTCTATTGCAATGCTAAAAAGAATTAAGCTAAAGGTAGTCGAATAGGATGAGTTTAACTTTGTAGAAATGGCTTCGAGAGCCAAAGAGAAGGTTGGTGAGAAGGTTACGGAATGTAGCCTTATCTTGGGAGAGTTTGTCACTAGGGACAACCTGTACATCATGATATTAGGATCTTATGACGTCATGATCGGTATGGACTAGTTGGAATTGTATGAGGTGATACTCAACTGTAAGATGAAATTGTTGATCTTGGTCAATGACGATGGAAATAGATGCGTGATTGTAGGTTGGAACCAGGGAGTCTCCCTGGGGTTCATCTCTTCCTTCCAGCTACGAAAGATCATGTGCAAGGGATGTAAGCTTTATGTGATTCTTGCATTAAACGAGAAGGGTGTAGCGGAAGGTATATAAAACCTTATGGTGGTGAGAGAGTTTGCAGACATCTTCCTTGAGGAATTACTTGGGATTTCGCCAGAGAGGGAGTTGGAATTTACTATCAACCTAGAACTGGGAATTGAACCGATAGCAAGAACGCGTTATCAGATGTCGACCCCGGAGTTACAGGATTTGAAAATGCAACTAAAGGAGTTGATGGACCTAGGACTTATATGTCCAAGTGTGTCACCATGGGGTGCACCCATTATTTTCATACGAATGAAGGATGGGTCGTGGAGACTTTGGATTGAATACCATCAATTGAACAAGGCAACGATCAAGAATCAATATCTTTTGCCAAGGATTGATGATCTGTTTGATTAGATGAAAGGCACAACGTTGTTTTCAAATATCGACTTGAGATCAGGGTATCACCAGTTACAGGTCAAGGAGGAAGACATCCCTAAGACTGCCTTTAATATGAGATTTGGACATTACGAGTTTATTTTTTTACTGTTTGGACTAACGAATGCCCCAGGGGTATTTATGAGTTTGATGAATGGGATGTTCTGCGAATACTTGGGCAGGTTCGTCCAAGTATTCATTGACGATATTTTGATTTACTCTCGGAAAATGGAGGAGCATGACGAGAACTTGAGCTTGGTACTATAGTTTTTATGAGAGAACAAATTGTATGGGAAACTGTTTAAATGATCGTTTTATCAATCATAGATTCACTACTTAGGGCATGTAATCTCTGACGAAGATATCGTCATGGATCTAACAAAGGTCAAGGATATTATGGAATGGACTGTGCCGACAAATGTCCCCAAAGTGCGTAACTTCATGGGTTTAGTAGGATACTATCGATGGTTCATCAAGGGTTTTTCGAAGATAGCAAATCCGATCACGGAATTGCAGAAGAAGAACAAGAAGTTTGTTTGGACTGAGAAATGCGTGGAAGCATTTCAGAGGCTCAAGGAGCTACTGAAAAAAACATTGATTCTAAAGGTCCCTGACATGGACGTGGAATTCTTGGTATGCACTAACGCATCCAAGGAAGGCTTAGGTGGCATCTTGATGGAAGACGTTCGAGTGATCGCTTACATCTCGAAAAAGTTGAGAAGGCATGAGGAGAACTATGCAATGCACGATTTGGAGTTGTTAGCCATTGTATATGCCTTGAGAGTTTGGAGACACTACCTTATTGGATGGAAATTCATACTAAAAATGAACCACTGTGAAATACAACTCATATTTACGTAAAGTGACTTGAATGCACGACAACAACGTTGGTCGAAATTGCTTAACGAGTATGATTATGTGATTACTTACATAAAGAGAACAACAAACATAGTGGAAGATGTGTTGAGTCAGAGACCAAGAATATTTTCGGTGATGCCTCTTTAGATGAATCTATGTGAAAAGATTCTAACTATACAACGCGATGATGGATAGTACAAAGAGGTCAGGGATTTTATTGTACAAAACATAATGATGGTACCAAAATTTGAAGGGTTTACTATGGATGATGACAGACTATTGAGATTTAAAATTTGAATTTATGTACCGCCCAACGACGAGTTGAGGAGTTTGATCCTAAACGAGGCTCATAGAGCAGTGTAGATGGCTCATCCTGGAATCATGAAGATGAGGGTAGACCTTAAACCCTTATTCTTTTGGAAACAATTGAAGGCATACATAGTCAACTAAGTGACCAAATGTCTAGAATGTCAGTAGGTGAAGGATGAACATAGACATCCAGCATGACTAATACAACCAAACACTATTCTGGAATCAAAATGGGAGGTCATTTCGATGGATTTCACTGTTGGATTGCCACTGACGACAAGGAGAGACGACTCAATTTTTGTGGTAGTCGACACTATGATGAAGAGTGCTCATTTTATTCTCGTGCATATGACGTATCATGCATCTGACATAGATAAATTTTTCATCAGTGATATTGTGAGGCTGCATGGCGTTCCTAAGAGGATTATATTCGATAGAGGATTGGTGTTTATAGGATGATTTTGGACTTGTTTCCAAGAGGCCTTGGGAACCCAACTTAACTTTAGTACCGCGTATCACCCGGAGACAGATGGGGATACTGAATGAACAAACCAAATCTTGGAGGATATGTTGTGTATGTACGTTATGGACCAAAAAAATCGTTGGGAAGAGTTCTTACCACTGTTAGATTTTGTGTACAACAACAGTTATCAAAGCACCATTAACATGGTGCCTTTCGAGTTCCTTTACAGGTGACCATGTCAGACGCCTTTGAGTTGGGATTAGCTTGAGGATAGGGTCTTGGTGGGACCTGAAGTGATCCAAGAAGTGGAAGATCAAATGCAAATAATAAGACAAAGGATTAAAGAAGCGCAGGATCAACATAAGAGTTATGCCGATGTGCATCGTGTCGATCATAGTTATGAAGTTGGTGATCGAGTCTTCATGTGGGTGAAACTGCATAAGAGTTCGATCAAGTTTGGAAAGGGTTCTAAAATATCTCCTAGGTTTGTGGGACCTTTCGATATTGTGGAAAGGAAGGGGCCCATGGCCCTTCGCCTAGACTTGCTTGATTCTTTGAGGTGTATGAACGATGATTTTCATGTATCTATTTTGATCAATTATATTAGTGATCATACACATGTTATTGGCATGAGTTCCTTGCAGGTATATGATGAGGGTGCGCTCATTGCGGAGCCAATCCACATCCTGGACCATCAAATTCGACATCTACGATGTCAAACAATAGACCAGGTCAAGGTCTAGTGGGACAACTATAGTCCACACTTGGTGACATGGGAGGACACATAGGATATGTGTCAACAATTTCCATTTTTGTTTGATAGATAGACTTATGATACTGTGATACACTTCATTTCTACACTTATATACTATGAAACTTTGGGACGAAGTTTAAACCAAGAGGGAGTGTGTATGTAACTTCCCTCTCTTGTGCGCACTGAGCGAACTTATTATTTGAGGACACTTGCATGCAAGTGATCCAGGTTATTATACGATTAGTCGTTTTGATTATGATTATGAGATATTGTGGATTTGATGATATGTTATTTTGTTGTATTTACATAGACAAGTGTTATTGACTGGGTTCTCCTGAGTGTGCAAGACTTTGGACATTAAGGATGAAGAGGCATCGATGAAACCCTTTGGACTTTGGATCGAGTCATGGAGTGGACTATAGGATTTGAATGTTGTTGATGTGACATATGCACATATGATTAGATGTTATGATGATTGATTATTATTGCGGACATGATTCATTGATGGATGCAGGCTGATGATAGATTGTCGAACAAACTCACATTTGGAGTAGAGAGGCCACAAACAAAAACCAAAGACATTGAGGGAAAGGTGTGGTAGTAGCCCTACCACATCCTACTAGCACTCCCGTCGTGGCTCGAACTGTAGGTTAATGATTACCTAGTTTGAGAAGACCCACAATGTCGTGAGGGATGACTGTGACAATCACTCACAATCATTCTAAGGGACACACAATAAGGTAGGGTCCTTATTCCTTAGAGGCCCTTAGTCTCACACGGGATCACCTGGTGGAGTATTGACTCCAGGGGTTTGACGTAGGGATCACGAGATCACCCTTGGAGCACGTAGTGCATCTTGAAGGGCACGTCATGCAAGGAAAACAGAAAAAGGCGAGTGGATCCCTTGGACCACATAGTGTGTCTTGAAGGGAACGTCACGCAAGGAAAACAGAAAGAGGTGAGTGGCACCCTTGGAGCACGTAGTGCATCCTGAATGGCACAACGCGATTTTAACTGGTAAGTGAATAAACCTAGTCAACCTTAAAATTAATGATGTGATAAGTAAAGTTCAATGACTAATTTTTCCCTTAATAATTTTTGCCAAGCCTAGTGAATTAAAAACCTAGGTCTGAGTGGAACCTTTGAACAAAAAAAACAATAATTAATTAGACGTATAACCGGATTAAAGTGGAAATTTTAATTTCCTAAGGTTCTTTTTATAAAATTTCAATTCATTAAAGGTTCTTTTATAACTAATAAGAGAAATTCAAACTTCAATTATTTAAAAAAAAAAAAATTTATAATGGAGGATTAAATTTATAAAAAAATTAAATGGTTGTTTATCTAAACTACTAATTCTAAACTTAGTTATAAAAAGGCGAAACTTAATAGAAAAGGAAACTTAAAGAAAAAGTGAAACGTAAAAAAGGGGAACCTTAAAGAAAAAGTTGAATGTCTAACTTAGTAAGGAATCTAGCCTTTGGAACCTTCTATTAATGAACTCAACTAGGAATTAAGTAAGGCATAAGTCATTAAAAATTGTAAGGGAATTTTGGCACATCGAGGAGCATTTTTAGAAATGCTCTTCGTGGGTGAGGGAAATAGGAGTATTTAATTAATTAATAAAATTGATTTTCTGGTGCAACTAGGGGATCAAGCGACATGTGTACGGGGGGGTTCGAAATTAATTAAATGGAAAAGGAAATTAATGAGAATTTGGGAAAATAATTACTTGAAAAATCTATAAAAGAGATGGCAGAGGAGGAGGATGGATCACATCTACTTTATGTAACGTTACGCTGCTGAAGTTTTGTCTTCATTGAACTTTCTCTTGTGGGAGTTGGGATACCTAGCTTGGGTAACGAGTGGTAGCTCGACCTTGCGAGGCGAGATGGGTGCTAGCATTCTCTAGTATTGTGTGCATGGCCCCTTTGTGGCTCGGGGGGCTTAGGGGGAAGAAGAGTACCCCTTGCGTTGGCTGTGAGGTATTGGTGAGGTCACATCGATTGGCAAGAGGGAGTTGGATGGAGTGTGTGCGAGACAACGACTTCAAAGATTTCACATTTGGCTACAGTACGATGTGTATATTTGTATTGAATGGTAGTTTAAATATTGTTCCTATGCCTTCAGTAATGTACTTATACTGTGTTAAAGTTCATGTTTTATTCAACGTAACACTATTTAGAGACTTCATTTTTATCTTCAGCAAATTGTCTTGATGAGCCCAATGTTTTATGATCAGAGAAATTAAATTCATCCCAGCCTTATGCTCGTTGTATTTTGAATTGATTTCGCATGGAGAACCCAAACTCTGATTGAAATGGCTTCTCTGTGTTTGTTTTATTGAATTAATATGAAGAAAAAATGTGTTTTTATTTTCTGTCTCTTATCCCTTAAGTTATTAGTCTGTGCCTGAGCAGTCGGGTAGGAGCCTAATTGACTGTCTTCACTCCGATGTTTAAGACTGAGATTTAAATGCCCTGCTTTCCTGTGCATGGATAATAAGTGAAGAGATTTTTTTCTCCCATATATCTGTACCTTACTTATCTATGCATTTTTCTTTTATGATTAATCTCTAATCTTTGCACCTTCCTTGTGAATGAGCATCTCTCTGTTTTTTATTTATTCATTGTTGAATGATTATCTCTGCATTGAATGATTAATCTCTGAAGGATTAATCTCCGATTCCTTGGCTCCTGGTGAAAGGGGGAAAACTAATTTTTCTTGGCATATTACCCAACATTCACACCCCAGTTTTCTTGGCATATTACCAAGCATTCACACCATGTTTTTCTTGGCATATTGCCCAGCATTCACACCACATTTTTCTTTCATTTTACACAGCCTTATAACCCAGTTTTTACATGGCATTCTGGTTTGGATTTTCTTGTTCCTTAGTCACGGATCTTATTGTTATTTACAAAATGATATTATATTTATTAGACAACAATATCATATATTCAATAAACTTGTGAATGGACAACAAATTTAATATATATTGATAGTGATTTTATATATATCGTGTGACTGGGAATTTAATATATATTGGTTGTGATTTTATATATAACATGTGACTGCAAATTTAATATATATTGAAAATGATTCTATATATATTGTGTGATTGTGAATTTAATAGATATAGATAGGGACAACATTCATTTAATAGACAACTATGTCATGTGTGAATAGATAGTGATATCATGTATTGAATGGAAAATGATATCATTTATTAAATAGATAGAGATATCATGTGTTTAAAAGACAACGATACCATTCATTTAGTAGACAGTAATGTCATGTTTTAATGTCGACATCAATTTTCATACATGGACCGCGACTTTGTGCTTATTGTGTAATTTTGTGTATTAATTTTTGTGCTTACTGTAGCTTATTACTACGAAGATTTTGTGCTTACTGTATAAATTTCTTATGTAAATTTAGTTCTTACGGTATCTTACCAATATGGAGATTTCGTGTATAAATTTAGTGCTTACTGTATTTTATTACTACGGAGATTTTGTGCTTACTGTATAAATTTCGTGTATAAATTTTGTGCTTCCTATGTCTTACTACTACAAAGATTTTGTGTGGAGTTTTTGTGCTTATTGTATCTTATTACTACGAAGATTTGTGCTAACTATATAAATTTTTGTGTTGGGAAAGCGTGATGTTCTTCAGATATTCCTATATCCTCATTCTATTTTTGCAGACTCACATTCCCCTAGCCCCTACAATGAAGAAATACACAGGCTTGAATATTCCCAACAATTATATATAAAAAATAAATTCACAGGCAAAGGATCTACGACCTAGCATATATTGAATTGAAAATAAATCAATGACGACTCTAGAGAGAATTAAGGATAGCAAGGCCTGTATGTGGTGCATTTCCTTGCTCTGTTTCATTGCGTTGATGGTCATGACACTAGTCATTCCACTATCCCAGGAGTATAACATTTTTGCAGACCAAGGAAACATTTTCGTGGTGACCAGTACCTTGATTGTGATATCAAACTTCCCCTTTTTGATTATTGGTGTTGCTGGACTCATACTCTACCTTTACGGAAATCATTTTAGTCTAAATGTTAAGAACCAAACATCAATATAGCATAGAAAAACCTCAGGAAAAGTACTCAACGCCTTGAAAAAGAGATAATTTCAGATAATAAGCCTCTTCGAGGGGGCAACCTCATTCTACCCCACTTAAATGTTCAAGTACAAGATGATTCAAAATGAAAATGTCTCCTTGGTATATATAGGAGACTAGGAGGTATAATTACAACTAATGGCCTAAAGCCGACATAAATAAAAT
>JASDQU010816558.1:36311-48091 GCA_032191745.1 Picea mariana
CATTGAATCCATCTTCTTTTTTAGTTCATTTATGACCCTATGCATTTCTTCACCTTCATCAAGAGTCCAATTAGGATTTTCTGGAGGCTTATTTGGTGTAGAAGGTCCCTTTTTTGGTGGCATGTTGGCCAAGTATCACTTTTGAATCTTGATTTTGAGGCGGTTCTTTTAGACAATATTTATTCTGTTCTATCTCCCAAGTTTCGGCCCTTCTGGGTATGAAAATTTCTCTTAGGTAGTTCTCTGATATTTCTTCTCTATAATTCCACAGGTCTGATCAAAATTGGATGTGCCAAATGGAATTTATGGTAACTTCCTCACAACTTGCCGATTTTTGTCCTTTCCAGGAGATCTCACTTGTATAGCATGCCTCGCACAAAATAATTGATATCAAATTCTGAAACTCACACCCAAAATACTACAGACTATCAAGATCCAATGAAACCAGTCCCACTCAATTTGGATGCTCTAGAAAGAAGTTATGATTGTTTTACCTAGAACACCTTCTTGAGACTAGTCAATAGGACTAGTCAGATACCCTATCTTACACAAGGTGTATCTACAAATTTAAGATGACCCAAAAGATGAAAATTTTACCACAGATACCTTACTAATTTTTGTAAATGGCCTCTGAAATTTAGGGTCTGAAACATTATAGAAAATGTTTTATAGTGAAAATTCTGCAATGACTCATTTCAGGATGATTCCAGAACCCTATCTTGTATAGGCTGTATCTCCGAAAGTATAAGGCCTCAAGAGATGAATTTTGAACCCAATGTAGCTTGATCCATCTACTAAATATCCTGCAAGTCGTTCCTTTTGAAACATTGTAGAAAACAAGTTATAGCGAAAATTCCATGGTGTCTCAGATGTAGTAGTGAAACCCCAAGACCTTGAGCTCTGAAACCATATGTTAAGAACCAAACATCAATATAACATAGAAAAACATCAGGAAAAGTACTCTACGCCTTGAAAAAGAGATAATTTCAGATAATAAGCCTCTTCGAGGGGGAAACCTCCTTTTACCCCACTTAAATGTTCAAGTACAAGATAATTCAAATTGAAAATGTCTCCTTGGTATATATAGGAGACTAGGAGGTATAATTACAACTAATGGCCTAAAGTCAACATAAATAAAATAACATTACTAATATAATATGCCCCAATTAAGGGGTAATGAGCCAATATTAGGGCTTAACACTAAATTATAAGAAGAAGTGTGGGGTTGGGAATTCTTTTATGTAGGAGTTACTACAACTTCTTTTAGCTCTGCTTATTATCACCTCAACCCAGATGATGCACAACTTGTATGGGACCATTTACCTGTAAGAATTTTCTTATTCCAATTGTGTTTTCTGATCCTCTTGTAATTTTATCAAGTTATGTATACTAATTATGACATCCTTGTAAGCCTGTTTTTATCCCATTTATGTCTCCAAGTACGTAGCTTGATTTTTGTTCTAGGTAACTTATTGTTTCTTGATATCTTCAAAATTTACCTTAATAATCCCATTCTATTCCCTATCTTGATTTCTTTAACCTTTACCCTTTTAATTAGTGTTCTATTCCCTAAATTGATTATTCAAAATTGGTATTGGTTCAGTAATATGTTTACAAGCACTTTTAAATAAAAAGTAATTATAATAATTTATTTAGGCTCATCACACCAATTGTTTTCTTGCTTAATGTGGTTAATGATTTTTAAACTAAATCTGCATTTGGCTATATACTTGTTTATTCGTATATATCCGAAACTGGTTTTACTAATGATAAGTTGATAGGTCCTCAATGTTTATAATATTGGTTTTCTAATACAACATTTGCTTGAAAGGGGTTATAAAAGTTGGGCGTTAGTTTTTCATACTAAATGTCTTCTTTTTAACACATTCCCTTTTCCCTTGATAATTTAGAACCTTGTCCTTCACCTTAGAAGAATTTAGGTTTTGGTCATAGTCTTTTCCTCACCTTACCTAGAAATCTTCATTTCGATATTAGTTTTGAATATGTTTAATCATTTCCTCAAACCTTTTTTTAATGTGAATTTTTTTAATGAAATAAGGAAAGCTTATAGAAGTTAGACTTTAATTTTACAAACTACTAGTTCTTCACCTTTAACACTTTTTCTTTTAGTTACAAATTTAAACACCATCTTTAGTAACAATGTATGTTAGCGCTAGTGGATGACATGCGCATTTGATTTTATTTTTGGTAGAAGGTTTGGAATCATTTCATTGCACGTGGATCCGTAGCGCATCGGTCACAAGGCAATGACATGATACCTTATGAATGGATAATTATGTGCATTGATCGACAAATGCACATGAATCATGGCTTAGGGTTGCGTCTCTATGTGGATGAATTTTTCTATGAGTAGGGTTGTTCTGGTTTATAATGTTAATGTGTTTATCACCCACTCGCCGAAAGCATTCTAGTTACTGGCCATCAAAGTTGTTTCCTAGGTTGCATGTGTTGTGTTCGTCATCGAGGTGTGTTGATTGATTGATTGATTGATGTTGTTACTTCCCTGCATTTAAAAAACAAAATTAGCTCTTGTTACACGTCGTAGGTTGTCGTAAAGTGGGGGTCGTTACAAATTGTCCACAACTTAGAATCCTTGGAGTTTCCAGTAGGGATATTTCCTTACTAGTAGCACTATATCCTTGGAGTTTCCAGTAGGGATATTTCCTTGCTAGTGCATGATGAGGGGGAACAAGAGCTAGAAATTTGGATTTGTTATGTGATTGGGAAACCTAAGTGCTAGTTAGCCAACTTTTGTGTGTTTCATATTTTTCCTAGGACCCGTTCTTGTGAATTCATAGCCCTGGCTTGCGAGTGACCTATTGTTGAGAGTAAAAGAGAAAGAGTGTCTATGGTTGGGAGGATCGTCCTTGGTCTACAACTAGTTGGTGAATCTTTACTTGAAAAGGTAAGTGTTCTTTGTCATGTGTTTTATGTATAATGTATATTTTGTTGTGTATTTAATTATATCTGAGATATGTATTTATAATGTGTTTGTCTATTGGTTATTTGTTGTGCATGGCACATTGTTTATCTCTTTTATGTTGCAGCATATATCTTTATTAATGCATGTGGGTATTTCATGTTTGTTTTCATATTAAATGTTATTATAATTCGAGATCAGTTAAGAAGCAAGTTTTTGGAGTAGCATGGCCATCCTGTGAGTGGTTGGGTATGTTACAAATTGAGTATCGTGCCCACCCTGTAGGTGGCTGGGTACATTACAGATTGGTATCAGAGCTCTAGTTTTCAACACTGAGCCTGGATGGGCCGAGAAAGATGAATTGAAGAAAAATTTCACTAAGAAATGATTCTGGATTGGCCAAATTTCAAGTTAGAGTGCGTCCATGCTAAAAATCAGAAGCAATTGCATGGAATTTAGAAAACTCCCCAATTTTTGTTGCTAAATGCATGGGAAATTTGAGAAATTTGGCCAAGTGGCGAGATATTATTAATTTAATATCTGTTCTAGCAAATTCAGACCTAGAATTGGTCGAATTTGAATTTCCAGGGTTCCAGGGGGGCACTTAGAGAACACTTTGACTATGTTAGAAATATCATGAGGTGTAGCGATTTGAGAAATAAAGTAGAGGCCAAGGATTCGACCCTATAGTGGAGATATAAAATGTTGAGCCTTTGAAAGATTGAGAAATTCTTCATTGGAGGGAAGCAGATCAACAGAGGAGAGAAGCCACACCAACCATTGATTTGGGTTGCAAGATTAGATCTGGGTTGTTTAATCAAACCCAAATGAGAGTAGAGTACACGACAGAGGAGATTAGATCCCAATCATTGGATCTGAATGTAGACAATAGATAACCGTCGATTAGAGTTCTCGGGCTATAAGTATTGGCCAAAGAGTAGGGGATCTCATCCATAGATCCCATCATGGAATGTGAGCCGTAGATCTTACAATTTGGATATTCGACACTTCAAGAAAAAAATGACCCTTGTGTCCCCAGGAGGAGTGATGCAGGAGCATCACCCTCAAAGTCAAAATGCAAGCATGGAGGCAAAGGAATGACATCTCGGCATGACAAAGTTTCAAATCAGAAATTATCTTATAGTTAAATCGAGTTGTTGAGATATTTTTGAAAGCAACATTTTTAAATATGTTGTGTTTGTAAAGTCATGAAGGACTGTAAGGGGTTGCAGATATTGAGTGTTGACTCTTATCTGGCAATAATTGTTAGTTATTGTAATAGGACCATGTAGCTAACCATTGATATTTTGATAGGATAGGTTACAGACAGAACGATGAGAGCTCGTGGAGTCAGTCCTTAGATAGCTTTTTGTTGTTTCACTATAAAATCAGTGTGAGATTTGGAGATGAGATAAAGATCATAGAGATCAGTAGAACATAATAGAGTAGAAGAAATATTATGTAATTTGTTTTCATGAATGAATAGAACATACATAATTGTTCTGAATCCTCGGACTGTGTTCATTTAACGTGTGATTGAATGAATGTGATATTATGTGTGTATGGTTATTTTCATTTTTGTTCATGTATGATTTTTCAAGAGGTTGACTGTATGAGTTCGTGAAGAAACTGAATGAGTTTCAATTGTTTCTCTTTTGACACTTGTATGAAAGGTTTGCATCTTGAATGAAAGGAGCACGCCAATTGAGTCTCTGAGTGACTCAGAGAAGTTCAGAGAGAGAAAAAAAGAAATTTAAACCAGGTGCAAGGTGTGCACAACGTCGAGAAGAAACCAAGCGTTGAAGAATCCGAAGTAGATGATCGCCAAGTGGGCGAGAAGATTTTTTTTCAAGAAATCCTTCGATCTAAGTTATTCAAATCCCGAGAATGCAAGGTGTGCATGGTAAATAAAAAATCCCTTTAAGGATGAAGCTTAGAAGGGATAGCACTTTCACAAGTGTTGATGAGATCCAAGAGTTGGACTTGTAGGAGGAGAAAAGGTTTGAAACCTTTGAACACTTAGAAAATCTTCTAAGTCACAGAGAGATCAAAAGCTTAGGAGAGAGGAGTGATAGTGGTCATTGGATCACAGTGTAACGAATCAAAAACTATCTGATCAGGGTAAGTTACACGAGTGTTAGTGCTTCGCACATAGAGGAGAGAGAAACCTCACCAGGGTTGAGAACTGAGATTTTTGAAGCCCGAAGAGCCAAAAACCCGAAGTAGAAACTCAGTCTTCCGATCGCAGGAACATATCTGAGCAAACAGATTATTCAAGATAAACTTCAAGCGTCGGATCGCTAGAGTGGATCTAATCCATCAGATATCATGAGTCTGAGAAGAGGCGAGTTTGAAACTTGATATTTTTGAAGCACGGAGAGTCGAAGGGATGGAGAGAATCTGGACTGTTGGATCTAGGAGGACATGTGTCGATAGGTCAGAATATCTAGAGGAAGGCGAAGGTCGAAGTGTTGAAACGCCCGAAGCCCGAAGAGTCGAGACTCGTCGATCTATAAGTGGACACTTGTCAATAGATTGCGAGCTTCGAGTAAAGTTGTTGAGGAGTTTCAGTTGATAAATGAGACTACCAAACCCCAAAGACCCAAAGGGATTCACATCCATCAGATATAAGAGAGACATGGCATAGATCCATGCACTCTCGGTAAAGTCTTGAAGAAATCCTTGATTGTTAGATCAAGAGGACACGCGACAGAAATTCACATACTTCATGGGAAGAGAAAAGTTGAGAATTGAAAAGTCCTAAGTCCGGGTATGTGAAAGGATCACAATGATTGATCTGAGGAGGACATGCGTCAGTGGATTAGATTCTTGGGATAAAATCCAAAGAAGGAAAGGGTTGAATTTTGAAGAAATCTGTATTTCGGAGTTTCGAAGTGATCAACACCGTTGATTTCATGGAATAGGTGTCCGTAGATCGTCAACTCCATAGGATTGGAGTATGGAAGAGAGCTGGGTTTGAGATTTCAAAACCCTGAAGTCCAAAATTATGAAGAGATCACATCCATTGATCTCGAAGGGATAGATCTAGCCCATGGATTTGGAAGACTCGGATCTAAACCATCAGTTCAGGTAGTATCGTCAAGATCACGAGATCGGCGATCCCGCAGCATTGCAGGGACAAGAGTTGCGTAGAGTTTAAAATATTGAGGGCGGGCCGCAATCCAAACCGTGGTTTTGTCAAGAAGACACATGAATCCTAGAGGAGCATTGCGGGCCCAAAAGTAGTGTGACTTCAAACCACTTGTGGCCGCACCTAGAATCACGTGGTCATCACATAAGGTCATCTCACGAGAGGGCTTATCCGAAAAGGATCTAACACCCAACACTCTGATATTTCATAGGAAAGAAGAAGGGAATGTTGCAGGTGCCATTAAACCTGCACTAGGAAGCTGAAAAGGGCTTGTGTGTAGCCACAGAATGAGACCATTGAGGTTTCAAAGATTCATTCGACTTGAGAATTGAAGATCCTTTGACCGAGAGTTCTTGTATCCCTACAAGGGGGTAGGGGGTCTGCAACATGTCGTATTAGAGATGATATTGAGTTTGTTTGCAGACAACAAAAGAAGAATAAAGGAGAGGAATTGGTATCAATTGTGGTATCAATAATTTTATTTATGTTTGTAGGTGACGTAGTGGAATCATGCCACCTAGGAGGCGTAGAGCGAATGTAGAAATGGAAGAAGAAATGAGGCGACTCTGAATGACACTGGGCACCATGGAAACATCACAGAGAAGAGAACCAGACACTGGAGATATCAGTGAAGCTGAGATCGAATAAGAAGAGGTCTAAGAAAATGTAGTAGAGGATGCTTCAAAAGATCGCTTAATAAAATTTGTTTCAAAGATAGGAGCTAGAGCAAGAATAGAGGTACCAATGTATGAAAGAAATTTAGAAGTTGAAGAATTGTTAGATTGGGTACATTCTATGGAAAAATACTTTGATTACGAATATGTCGAAGAAGACAAGATGGTGAAGCATGTAGTGACAAGAGTAAAAGGTCATGCAACGCTATGGTGGGATGAACTGCAAGCCGAATGCAGGAGCAATGGTAAGTAGAAAATTAAAAGATGGAATAGGATTATAGCTAATTTGAAAGCCAAATTTATCCCAAAGGAATATCAAATCAATTTGTTCAGGAGATTTCATAACTTGAGGCAGAAGAGATTATCAGTGAAGGAGTAAACTTCGGTATTTTACAGACTGAACATCAGGGATGGATAGAAAGAGAATGAAGATGAAAAGACGGCCAGATACATCAATGGTCTAAGATATGAAATAAAAGAGGAAATCAGCATGATGTCTATTAGTAAAGTAGAGGATGCTTATCAAGCAACGTTGAAAGATGAATAAAAATTGGCCAGGAAATAGAGCCAACGAAGAAGAGGAGGAATTTCAAGCAGAGGTAAAGGAACCAGTAGAGAGAAGTTCCATAAGCTAAAGCATGAAGCTGACAAACAACATAGTCACCATGAGAAAGGTGGAAGTTCTAAAGAAGGACAACACGAAGGAAGAAGTTCATTTTCCAAAGGACGAGGAAGAGCCAAAGGAGGTGTAGTTAAATGTTATACCTGTGGAAAACAAGGACATAAGTCTTGGGAATGTCTCGAGAGAAACAAAGAAGGAGGAGATGAAGAACATGTTGTTGAAGCACAAAATCATGTGGAAGAAGAAGAAGAAGACGGAGGAAAGAACCTCAAGATGAGGAAAATTATTCTTAAACCAGAGAAGGAACCAGAGGAACTAGTTCAATGAACATGTTTGTTCAGAACTGCTTGTAAGGCAAAAGACAAAGTTTGCAAGGTGATCATAGACAGTGGGAGCATTGACAATCTAGAATCCACAGATATGGTGGAGAAGCTGTAGTTGAAGACAACTGCAAATCCAAACCCATACAAGGTATCATGGTTGCATAAAGGACATCAAGTGATGGTAAGTCGACAATGCCAAGTTGAATTTAAAATAGGAGGTTATATGGATGAAATATTATGTGATGTAATTCCTATGGATGTTTGTCATATTTTATTGGTGAGACCATGGCAGTATTATAGAAGAAAGAATACTTATGCCCTAGAAAAGAATGGTAGAACACATATGTTGTTACCAATCGAAGACAAAGAGAAAAAGAGGGAAGCCAATTCAAGTATACTTCTCATGACTAGGAAGGAAATCTTGAATGAAGTCAAAAAGGAGAAATAAATGCAATTTGTTGTAGTGAGGAAGCCTAGAGTTATCCTTACAAATACTTCTGTGGAATATTTTCCTGAAGAAATCCAGGAACTGTTAGAAAATTTTGCTGACATATTAGTGGATGAGTTACTTCACTCATTTCCACCCATTAGGAGTATAAGCCATCACATTGACCTTATTCCATGAGCTATTTTACCAAACAAAGAAGCTTATAGGTCGACACCTAGAGAGAATGAGGAAGTGAAAAATTAAGTCCAAGAGTTGTCAGATAAAGGTTTATTTAGGGAAAGCCTAAGCCCATGCATGGTACCAACTGTTTTAAGTCCCAATAAGGATGGAGGATGAAGAATGTGTACAAATTCCCAAGCCATCAATAAGATAACTGTTAGGTACAAATTTCCTTTACCAAGGATGGATGATTTGATGGATTATTTGAGTGGATAAAGCTATTTTTGCAAGATAGACTTGAAGAGTGGATATCATCAAATAATAATGAGAGAGGGAGATGAATGGAAAACAACATTCAAGACAAACAAAGTATTTCTTGAATGGATGGTCATGCCATTTGGGTTGACAAATGCACCAAGAACATTTATTAGATTAATGAATGAAGTGTTGAAAGACTTTATAGCCAAATTTGTCATAGTATATCTGGATGACATACTAATATTCAGTAAGACAAAGAGAGAACACTTAAGACATCTGACATCAGTGATGGAAAAGTTGCAGCAGGAAAAAATGTTGATAAATCTAAAGAAATGTTCTTTTATGAAGACATAAGTCATATAATTTTGTTTTGTGATCTCCTCAAATGAATTGAAGATGGATCTAGAAAAGGTGAGAGAAATCAGGGAATGGCCATCGCTAAGAAACATATTTGAGGTAAGAAGTTTTCATGGGTTATAAATATTTAATATAAAGTTTATCAGAAATTTGAGTGGTATATGTGCACCCATGCCAGACACTTTGAAGAAGAAACACAAGTCTTTTAAATGGACAGAAGAAGTTGAAAAAAGTTTCAAATTGTTGAAGGAGAAGATCACAGAACAACCAATTCTGGTCTTACCAGATTTTGGAAAAACATTTCAAGTGAGGTGTGATGCAAGTGGATTAGCTATTGGAGCAGTCTTGAGTCAGGATAATAGACCAGTTGCTTCTTTTGGTGAGAAGTTGAATGACGCCAAGAAGAAGTATTCCACCTATGAAAAATAATTTTATGCAGTGATTCAAGCTTTGAAGAAGCGGAGACACTATATAATTCCTAAATAATTTTTCGTATACAATGATAATAAAGATTTGCAATTTATTACTAGGCAAGAAACGTTGAATTAGGAACTTGCAAAATGGGTAGAATTTATGCAAAATTTTACTTTTGTTATTAAGCATATTGCTGGAAATGCTAACAAAGTTGCATATGCTTTGAGCAGGAGGACTTTGATTGTACAAGAATTCCAAGTGGAGACCTTAGGGTTTGAACACCTTAAGGATATGTACATAGAAGATACAGATTTTAAAAAAGCTTATGAGGCATGAAAGAATCCTTTGTTAGGAGATAAAATCCCATGGACTGAATATTTGATCGAGGATGGATTATTATTCAAAGGGAGACAATTGTGCATACCGAAATGCTCAATGAGAGATAACCTGATGAAAGAGAAACACAACAGAGTTTTAGTTGGACATTTTGGTCACGATAAGACATTTGCATAGCTATGTAATTCGTATTATTGGCCGAGCATGAGGGAAGAGGTGAAAAGGTTTGTGAACAAATGCAGAATTTGTCAGTATGAAAAAGGAAGACAACATAACCTGAGTTTGTATCAGCCATTATCGATTCCAAAAAGGTCGTGGGATGCAATTAGTATGGATTTTGTTTTGGGATTTCCTAGAACTAAAAAAGGGAGTGATTCCATATTTGTTGTGGTGGACATATTTTAAAAAATTGGCACATTTCATACCATTCCAGAAGACAAACGATAATACACACATCGCTAATTTGTTTTTTAGATAAGTAGTGAGACTACATGGATTGCCGAGAAGCATAGTCTCAGACAGGGAGACCAAATTTGTAGGACACTTTTGGAGGACTCTATGGAAACGGCTGGGGATGAACTTGTCCTTTAGTTCAACATATCACCCTTAGACAGATGGACAGACTGAAGTAGTAAATAGGGTTTTGGGAAACGTGTTGAAAAGTTTAGTCACTGAGAAAGGTCGTCAATGGGATCAGATTTTGGCACAAGTAAAATTCACATTCAACAATTCAATGAATAGGAGCATAGGTATACAACCAAGAAGGATTATAGAGTTGAGAGATCTGAATCAAGATGAATTCAAAAGTGCTACAACAGAGGATTTTGCAAAATAAATGCTTAAACTCGATGACAGAGTTAGAGAGAAGCTACAGAACAACAACCAGAAATATAAGAGTAGATTTAATCAAAAGAGGAGAGAATTTCATTTTGAAGTTGGAGATCAAGTTTTAGCTCATATGAGAAAAGACAGGTTCTCAAGGGGAACATATAACAATTTGAAGATGAAGAAGATACGACCATGCATGATTCTCAGAAAATTCGCAGGCAATGCTTATGAAATTGAGTTGCCAGACAATGTTGGGATATCACCGATATTCAATGTTGCGGACCTGTATCCTTACAGGAGAGATGATGCAAGAGAATCAGATAATCAAAAAGAAGTTCAATGGGAAGAAAAATTACCCACAACAGAAAAACCTCAGATGGATAAAATCATTGAACAAAGAGATGGAAACGAAACCAGGAGGAAGACATATCTTGAATATTTAGTGAAGTGGAAAGATCATCCAATGGAAGATGCAATTTGGGTCATAGAACCTGATATTTTGAAGCATGGAAAAACAATAAAGGAGCTTATGGATAGGAGTCCATGAAAATTTTAACCAGAGGAGTATGATGCAGGAGCATTTTTGGGCTCTAAAGATGTCCTAAAAACAACCTCTATGCATCAGTTGAAGGTAGGCACTGGTGCAATCATTTTACTTGTTTCCTACGTAGGTTCTTACCTTTCATTTTCAATACCGAACCTCCAGAGATGCAACACATGTAAAGGAAAATAAATTTTAAAGGGAATGATAGTTGTTCTGTTCAAATGAACGACACTTCCTGTAAAGGGAACAACAATCCTGACAAGGGAACGACAATTGCTATATTGGGCCGAACTATGGTTGTATTAATTTCATTGTAGTACTTTCCCAACTATCTAATTTTTCAACCCGAGTTTCGTAAACTGAAGAAGCACACACATAGGATATGCAAGATTGAAGCGAGACTAATCTAAACTAATTTTTAAGCTACGACTGAAATTGAATCATTAATTTATTGCAAGAAATTGAAACACACGACCTGGAATTGAATTGCTACAACCTACGACTGAAATTGAATCATTAATCTAATGCAGGAAATTGAAAGAGATGACTTGGAATTGAATTGATACAACCTACGACTGAAATGAAATTTCATAAATGAAACTAATCTAGGAATGGAGAACTACATGAAGGAAAAACAGATACAACATGTGAAGAGTTGAATGACATAAAAACATATGTGAGCTCACGCCAATGAAGCAATCTTACATTACAATAATCAAATCAAT
>JASDQU010816559.1:0-13306 GCA_032191745.1 Picea mariana
ATTGTATTGGCAATTTATGATAAGGAAGTTTTTGCTGGGTTTTCTTCCCCTAGAGGGTTTCCCAGGATAAATGTTGTGTCTCTTGTGAATGTGTATTTCTCAGTGATCTTGTTCTTATGTTGCTCTTATCTATTGAAATGCAAAGAACTATAATAATGGCATAAACATTAACAATGACAACTTGCCTTTAGACCTGACTCTTCAACTCAACTCGATTTGTAACTTGACTTGTAACTCGAGATGCCAACTTGACATGCAACCTCGTACTTGTCAATTCAAACTTGCAACTAGACTTGTAACTCAATTTGAATCCTGAGTTAGACACTTGGACTTGACATGCAACCTCGACTTGTACACTTGAGTTCATAATTCGGCTACAGTTGAGTTCATAACTCAGATTCTTGAAATAGACACTTGGACTTGACATGCAACCTCGACTTGTATACTTGAGTTCATAACTCAATTACACTTGAGTTCATAACTCGAATTCTTGAGTTAGACACTTGGACTTGACATGCAACCTCGACTTGTACACTTGAGTTCATAACTCAGCTACACTTTAGTTCATAACTTGGATTCTTGAGTTAGACACTTGGACTTGACATGCCACCTCGACTTTTACACTTGAGTTCATAACTCGACTTTCACACTTTGGCAACTCGACATTCTTTGGCAACTCGCTATTTTCTTATGGTGGATAAGGTCACACGTGCCAATGCACTAAATCATTATAATTCCATCATTTGCATAAGTGATAAGGAAGATTGTTTGTCACATCAATCTAGCTCACATGATTTATATATTCATCCTGTTTATTGCTAGATTTGCCTTGGCTTTTACACTAAGCTCACAAGGCTGACCTTGACTGTTGCACATGGCTCACAAAGTTTCTGTCTTGACTTTTGTCCTGGCTCATAAGGCTTGTATGTTTGCCTTGATCTTGCCATGACTTCACAAGACTAACTCTAGCAACATCTCTTTTGTCCTGAATTGTTTCTTGGCTCACAAGCCTTTTACGTTGGCCTTGACTCTTGCCATGACTCACAAGATTGTTTAATCTCCAAATCTCCCTGGCTAGCCTCAGGGTGGTCACTTAAGACCTCTCGTTGGAGAATGCCTTCTGATGTTGCTATTTTCAACAATGGTGAGTGTCGTCAAACTTGGCCCAGTTGATGAAAAGCGGTCTGACTGGGCTTGATTCCACCCATTCAACATTTGAATTTGTTGTCAGCGAAAAAAACTCTGTCTTGGCTATGCCTGTGTTAGCAACACATTAGCTTGCTTGTAAGGCCCATCCTCAAAGAAAAGAAAAAAACATTAGAAGAAATGGAACCCTAATACCTCTAAAGTTATAGACGGAAAACTTTAATAGGCTCTTTCTTGAGTAAATCCAAATCCAACATGTCTAGAATTACAAGAATGAAAGCATGCAAGAATCACCAAGAGCATCCCTTACACTTGTGGATTGTAAAGCGATTTACAAACATAGAAAAACAAGGAAATGCTTGATCACCCTAGGTGAATTAGTCATGACACAAATGTTGAAATATTGTAACTTTGAAGAATATTCTACCTAAGAGCTAAGTCATAGGGTTCTCCAAACCTAAAGCTTGAGGTTCGAAATTCTGCGAACCTCAAGGTTTGTCGAACCTAATGCCAAACTTGAACGAACTTGAATGTGTGCCCAAATTCGAATCTTAGGACAAATTTTAGGGAGAATTTTATCGAGGTTTGGGATGAGGTTTTATTAGGGTTTAATATGTATAGCCGAACCTCATCCGAACCTTATTGGAACATTCGAACCCGAATCGAACCTAATTGTTGCCGAACCCGAACTTGAACCCGAACCATGTGACTTAGCCTAAGAGGGAGTGTTGAATATTATTATTATATTATATTTATTAATTATGCCCTATTGTGCCTTTGTAAAAGTCGGCCCTTTTGTGCCTTGACAATTAAATGTAAATTAAAAGGGTAAAGTGACAGGTCGACCTAGACCTAATTAAGGGAGGCCAGACTACTATTTATAAAGGAGGCTAGCACCTCATTTGTTCACTCACCAACTAGCTCTGCAGTGCGCAAGTCTTGGAGGAGATGCTGCTGCAACTGGGGGTGACATCAAGGAGGGTTTTGGTCTATCTCTAGGTATCTTTGGTTTAAGTGGTGCGCTACTCTTCCTAGTGAAGGAGTAGAGGAGGATCTTCTGTTTGGTTTTTGGTCTATCTATATTGAGGAAGTTTTTGCTGGGTTTTCTTCCCCATGAGGGTTTCCCAGGAAAATTTGTGTGTCTCTATTGTTTCTGTGATTGCCTCTCTTTCAGTGATCTTAAATATGCAGCTAATGTGCTAAATGATTGTAATAATAAAGAAGAATCGTAACTGCTAGCTGTATAAGTAAAACATCAACAACAAATGACCTTAATAGGAAAGCCGATTGAATTTTTATGGTGTTTCCTAACTCAATACTAGCAATTTTACCATTTGAGAATTGGGTACTCTATTTTGTAGGTTTGTTAAGGACTCTATGTCGATGATCTCTGTCTTATTCATCGGTGGTGCTTCATATATGATCCCCATTAGCTCATTACCTAGAAGAAAACAAAAAGTATACATTAATATAATGGATCTTGTAAGGTAAGAAAGATACCAGAAGCTTGGAAAAAGGTACCAAAGTTTAAGGAATGAGAAAAAAATTACTATTATACGACAAGTAATTTTCCAGCAAGCCATGCAAGCTTAAAATGCTAGAATTAGCCTCATAAACCATTGTGATTTAGTTGAATGGATTAGTTCAATAAAACATCTTCATTGGGGGTTAATTTTGAGCTATTCTATGATTGTTGGTTCCAGACATATTAAACTTAACTTCTTGGTGTCAACTATTAAGGGGTGTTGTAATTAAGTTGTGGTCTTTGTGTCAACAAAGCAAAGAATTTGTGAAACTTAGATGCTACAGGATAAAAATAATTGGCCTTCAAAGACCGTAATAGTGATACTATGCTAAAGTCCACCTAAAACGTGCCTATATAAAGGGCCTACATGATTAAAATAATTGGCCTTCAAAGACTGTAATAGTGATACTATGCTAAAGCCCCCACATAAAACTTGCCTATATAAAGGGCCAATCATATGGGAATCTGGGTTAAACCGTAGGGCAGATGGGTGCCATGAAAAATTGAACCAAGCTAACTATGACCTTACTTTGAGAATGTAAAGTCAGCTCAACCATAGGGTAGACATTACCTTTGTCGGAAATTAGCTTGACACTCACTAGCAAAATTATACCAATTAAGTGTTTGAACAAATACCAAAGACATTTATCCATTAGTGAAGCTGCAATGGAGGGATGGTAGAGGGATTCCTTTTCCCAAAAGCGATGATTCACCTGTCCCTTCTCCATTGGGACCTTGAGGCATACTTACCATTGCAACTCCCTCTAGATAGCCACTCTTTATAGATCTAGATTCTTACAGCCTTGTGGATGAAAGGAAGGAATTTCTTGTGGTGATTCTTTCATTTGCATTCCCACAGGTATTTCTAGAAAGCTCTGATCTTAATGGCACCTTAATAGGGGATTAAACAAATGTTGACTGTCAAAGAAACAACGGAGATGGTGAAGCTAACTAGAGAATGCCATCCAATCAAATATAAATATTGAATTCAATAAAAAAATTTAAAATAGCTATTCGCAGCTCAAAACATAATTTATGATTTAAGAAACAGTGATAGAAAAGACAGGTTAAGAACTATCAGACAGCCCTTGAAAGACCACTAAACTGACCAACATATTTTGTGCCTTTATGAATTGAGACAGCAACAACTGTGTTTGGCAAGATGTTAGGCAGGTTTTTGGTATATGCTTGTTTGCAGAATCCAGTATGTCATCTTAATGTCAAGGTCAATTGGGCAGGCTGTGTCAAGTGAGGATAAACGGAGGTAAACTAAGAAAAGGAAATTAAATCAGCCATAGAAGAATGTCAATGTACCTAGTGCTGAGATCAATTGAGTAGAACAATGGTGACTGGCATATGGGAAGACTGTATAACCCAGCTTTGATTGAACAATAAAGGATGGTAGAAAATTGACTTGATTAATGTAAATTGAGGTTTATTAGGCACAAGGAGGTCAGTCAAGCCAGTTATGTAGCAGAATTTGTTTATAAGTAGTTTGGGAGGCTGATTGAGGGCAACATAAATATAATGTCAGTTGTCAGGTAATTATGAATACAGTGTTTGTTACAGCAGCACAAGAGGTCAATATGGCAGTACAGGGCAATGAAATAAAATTTAGGAGTGACTTTCGGTTGGTAAACATAAAACATCTGTCAACTAAAGAGGAGGCAGGCTGAGCCAAATTGATGGTGTGCAAGATAAACCCAACAGGGTATGTTGATCAAGTAGGCGAGGAGGTAGACCCAACATAGAACATGAATGACAATGTCAGCAAGTCAATCAATATGTTAACTAAAGTGAAATACGTTGTTAAGATTGGTCTGAATAATTAGGAACACTTTGGGAATATTGAAAATGGAGCAACAGTCGGGAGCATAGTATATTGTGAGCTTTTTGTTCTCCGCTTTGTGGTATCATCAATGAACTTGTAAGACCTAAATCCTTGTGCGTATGTAATGCTATCTTCAGTGTATCTGTCTTTGAGCCATATAGAATGAACTTGTGTATGGCATGTCAAGACTCTGTGTGTTTCAGAAGACTTGACCAAGTGTGGTTTTATAGGCTATAAAAAAGTGCTATCAGACGTAAAATCATCCACGACAAGCGAAAGGATGGCCATTCAAAATAAACTTGCTGTCTTTTATGCGAAGCCAGATTCTCAAAGAAAGTTAAAACAATAATCACATTTAAGAGTTTTTCAAAAATAAATTCACATGCGTTCTTTCCATTTCTTTGTCCTGAATTTCGTGGCTGATTGCCATCTTATTATATTGTCAGTCTCGGAATTCAGTTTCTTTTCATGACATTGGAGACAAGGTTGTAGCAAGGACACCTGTAACATTTATTTATCCTCTTTTGGTATCCACGATTTATTCCAAGGAATCAATTTTCCTGTGTGCTCTGTAGCTTTCATGGAAGTTAATTTATCTCGACAAGATGGTACATATAAGAAGAGTGCTATGTCTTCATTTTGTTTACATAGTATGCTTGCATGTTCAAGACTTTTACAAGTGATATCTGAATATGAAGTTTGTGCTTGTAGGGAAGAATATGACTTACTGGATGCTGTGCAAGTTAGATTGGCTTCTTATCCACTCACTGCCCCTGTTCTAGGAAATATCCATTCTCAGTTCCGCGGTCGAGGCTCACCTGTAAGTTGTTTATGTAATATTGTATTCTGTAGTTGGGAAATTCATTAATGATGATGACAACCGTTTTGGTTTAGTGCTCTAACAGTTGACTCATCCAGGTGGGAGTTTGCAAGGTGCTGGATGGTGACATGTTGGCTCAGTTCTTGGAATTGACAAGTATGCAGCAGCAAGCGGTGCTAGCAGGTCAACCAGGGCCAACTTCAGATGCAGCAAATTCAGCTGCTTTGCAAAGATCAATACCTGTGGATCAGGTCCTTCGCTTGCTTGAGCGTGTTCACAATGCTCTAAATTAGCCACCTAGAGATTCTTAGGCAACTGGGTTAACTTATTATTATTGGAAAAATGTCCATCTCCCATATCCAGGAAAAATCTGCTTGACACTGAGATTGGCTTATTCAAGTTTTTGATTGTATTATAGTAAGAAAGGGTTCGCAGTGGGCCACAAATTCGTTTAACTGCTACAAGGATTATTTTTTTGAAATTTTCATCATATGTCAAGCAGTGCAATCTTGTGTTTTTATAAAAGGGAGAACAACATTTGTTGAGTACACCATTTTCTTAGATTATGTTGTGGCATTCCTCTGGTGCAAGAAATTAGAAGAATTGTTAATATGGCAGAAGCCTTGTACCTTTTTAACCAGAGAGTGGACAAGGAACCAATTTCCTTTCTTTGCTGAACAGGCCTAGTCTCCAACAGTACGAGTTTCATGTCCAATTTTCTTTCTATTCTGAAAAGGCTTAATCTCCAAGAGTATGATTGACATCCTATGATGAGGTCGGATAATTCTATAAAGCGTCAAACATAAAATTTGTGAGGCAGTATACACAATAACATCCAAGTATAATAATATAATAGCATAATGAACTTCAGTGGTCATCATGGGGAATCAATTCCATTTCAGCTTGGTAAGATACCAGTTGTCAAAATGTTTTAAAACAAAGTTTGGATGGATGTGTGTGTTTGTTTTGTGGAATCGCTACATGTAAGATCAAGTATTGAACTTTTCCATTGTTACTAAAAGTTAGGTTGCTTTGAGAATTGGCATCTTGCTCAGTGCCGAGTCTTGGTATATTGTCTCACGCTCTCATTTCCTACGAGTAATAAACTCTATATTGCTGTGCATTAGAATCTACTTAATGGAATTTTTATGTTCCAAATCAACATTATAAAAGCTCCTTGAAAATCTCTGGTGTATCATAATATGCTGCATGCATATTATTTGTGAATTAACTGAAACATTGGGGGTTGCATTTGTCACCTTATGGTCAATGCATTTTTTACAGGTGAATCTTCTATGCATGTCCTGATTTCTAAAGTATAGAAGTCATATATGCCAATGAAACATTTTTTTTAGATTATCTGGAGAAACCCATACAAATATGTGTTATTATTTTAGAAGTTACACTTATCTTCTTTAATATTCATTAACAATTGCATGTAATAGGATCACTGAAAGAAAAACAATCGCAGAACACAAGATATATCCTGGGAAACTCTCGTGGAGGAGAAAACCCAGCAACCAATTCTTTAGTATAGATTCATTCAACCAATACAATGTCACGTTATAGCTCTCCACAAATAGACCAAGACCAAGAAACCAAGACCTCTTGTGCCAGACTTCCTTTGCTATGCTCCAAATACACAAGAGAAGGTGAGTTATGTGTGTGTGTACAAATGAGAGGAACTCGACCTCTATTTATACACATAACTTTACTCCCGAAAAGACGCAACCCTAAGAGGGACTGGTTTGACTTTTACAATAAGGATAACAATACAATAATTTCTTTTAAGCCGATTTATACAATAAGATTACAGTAACCTTCTCGAGGTTTGACCAATACAAATACAAAATAATATCTTCCCTAGTTACATCAAAATATCAACACTCCCTCTTAACTAGGAAGGTATTCTTTGCTGCCACACAAGCTCATGACCATTCACTATTGAACATATGAATCTATACATCATCGGATATCCATAGTACAACATGATTTTACAACCAATGCATCCAAGGCCTGTGGGTAGCTCTTAAATAGTTTCAACATGTCACCGTGACATCCACTACCCCACAATGCATCTGTACCTCATCATGTGCACCCCTGTGACTTCACAACCAATGCATCCAAGGCCTGTGGGTAGCTCTCAAATAGCTATAACATGTCCCCAGGACATTCGCTACCCCACAATGCATCTGTACCTCGTCACTCCCTCTGAAGAGGGACCACTCCAAGCTTGTACCTGAAGTGCTTGAACTTCATCCTCGACAGTGGCTTGGTCAACGCGTTCATAACCTGCTCCTCAGTGGTCACGTACTGGAGCCTCACTGCTCCCCTCTGCACCATATCCCTGATATAGTGATAATTGATCTTGATATGCTTCGACCTGTCATGGAACATCAGATTCTCTGACAACTTCATGCAACTCTGGTTGTCACACCAAATGAAGGTCGCCTCCAGTTTGAGACCAAATAACCCAGACAATAGCTTCTGAAGCCACACTGCTTCTCTACATGTTGCACATGTTGCCACATATTCAGCCTCAACCGTACTAAGTGCTACACATGTCTGCTTCCTCTTGCTCCACGAAACCATACTGGAGCCTAGACTGAAACAATTTGCCGAAGTACTCTTCTGATCAGGAATATTGTCGGCCCAATCTGAATTCGAATATCCATATAACCTGAACTCATACCCTGTCACATACTTGAGACCATAATCCAATGTACCCTTAAGGTACCTCATCACATGTTTTGCTGCGATCAAATGAACCTCCCTGGGCTGCTCCATATACTGACTCAGGGTGTTCACAACAAAACTTATATCATGTCTTGTGTTCGTCAAGTACATCAACGAACCCACCATTTGTCTGTATAAAGTAACATCCATAGTCTCTGAAGTTGTTGCCATGCAATCCAACATCTCAAGCCTCTTCAGGATTTCCACTGCATACTTCCCTTGATTCATAAAGATCTCATCTTGTCTCTGCCATTCCTCGAGACCCAAAAAGTAATGCATCATCCCGAGATCTTTCATCTCAAACTCATCAACCAGTTTTCTCTTACACTCTGAGATGAGCTTTTCCACACCTGTTAGAAACAAGTCATCCACATGTAATAGTAATATTATCAGACCATCATCCACAACCTTAAAGTAAAGGGTATGATCTGCACTACTCTTTGTAAATCCTAAGCTCGTCAGAAAACTGTCGATCCTGCCATACTATGCTCTAGGTGCTTGATTTAATCCATATAAATCCTTCTTCAATCTGCACACATGCGCCTCCCTGTCATGTACCTTGAACCCTTGTGGCTACTCCACATTTACATCCTCTTTTATTTCACCATTCAAGAAGGTTGTCTTCACATCCATCTGATGCGCCTTCCATTTCATTACTGCGGCCAATGAAAGTATAGTCCCGATCGAGGTATATCTTGCCACATGAGAAAATGTCTCCTCATAGTCAATGCCCTCCTTTTGAGAGAATCCTCAAGCCACAAATCTAGCCTTATACTTTTCAATACTGCCATCAACAACATGTTTCGTCTTGTAGATCCATTTTGAACTTACTACTGATTTCTCTTTCGCATCGAGGAGCTAGTGTTTATCCAACAACCAACCTCTGGACACCCTTCCTTACAGGTTCGAATTTGCTTGCTTTGCTTCCACTGCTATTGGTGGCAGCTGGTTCAAGGGGTTAGGTATATACTTGATCTTCTTCCTGTCTCTTGACAGCCTACCTGACTGACAACTTCCATCTAATGAGGAGTAATCTAAGAATCTAATGAGGAGTTATCTGTTTCTATGGGGACCACATCCCAGAGATCATTCTTTACTATGGAATGATATTCCTCCTCCATGGCATCCTTCCATACCCTCTTTTCTGCAACCTCTTCATAACTGGATGGTTCTGCATCCATGATATCACACAAACATGCCACATAGCTGGAATACGGTTTCAACTTCTTACTTTCCTTGAGATATTTTTTTGGGGCACCATATCTTTCTGCATCTCTGATGAGCTCTTGTTCCCAAGTTGGTCTTCTCTTGCGAGAAGGCATCTCTGCTAGCCTCTGAGGTTTTGCCATGTCATTATCCTTATGAATGACTTCCTCTGGTTCAATTGCTTCTGCCTCTGGAACTTTTGTAACTTCATTGTCCTCATGAACCTCTTTTGCAAAGTCCTGTTTTGATTTGCTGAAAGCTGCACTCTCATCGAAGGTGGCATCTCGACAAATCTCAACTTTCGAGTGATCGAGAATATATATGTTGTATGCCTTCGATGTGTCACTGTAACCAACAAATACGCCATTCTTTCCGGATGGATCCAATTTTATCCTCTTTTGCTTGGGGACATGCACAAATACGAGACAACCACATATCCTTAGATGGTTGACTTCTAGCTTCTCTTCTGAAAACATCTCCTCTGCTGTCTTGTTTTCAAGTACTTTGTGAGGACTTCTGTTCTGCATGGACACTGCAGTCTTTGTTGCTTCTTTCACAGATGCATAGGTAGATCTTGATCATGGATCATAGCCTTCATTGCTTCTATGATCGTCCGATTCTTCCTTTCTGCTACTCCATTCTTCTGAGGATTGTAGGGAGTAGAAAGCTCCCTCTTAATCCCAGCGTCCTTGCAATATTCTTTGAATTCCTCTGAAGTGAATTCTCCTCTATTATCTGATCGCGAGGTCTTTATCTTCTGCTCTGTAAGGTTTTTTACTAGTGCCTTGAATTCTTTGAATTTGCCAAACACTTCATTCTTTGCCTTCAACAAATAGATCCAAGTTTTACGTGAGTAATCATTAATAAAATACACATAATATACATACCTGCTTAGTGAAGTTGTCGACATCAGTCCACACACATTCGAGTGCACGATGTCCTATACTCTTTTGGCTCTGCTATCGCTGTTGGGAAAGGAGTGCTTCACGTTCTTGCCTTGTGCGCAACCTTTGCACACACCGTCTGGTTTCGCCTGGATCTCTGGTAGTCCTGTCACCATCTTGCTCACACTCGGTAGAGCCTTGTAATGTAGGTGAACAAATCTCCTATGCCATAATTCTCTGGGCTTCATAGTGTCGTGAATTAATTCTGAATATGATCGCCCTTTCAATTTGTAGAGTCCTCCCTCTTGAACTCCAATCACCACAACATCAAAAGTCTTCTTCTGTCTAAGCCACATAAGAACTTGTCCATCAACAAATGCAACTCGGTAACCCTTCTCATCCAATACTGAAATCGAGAGAAGGTTCTTCTTCAATCCAGGAACATAGAGAACTTCCTTCATCTTCATTGGCTTTCCTGAGTCTCCTACTCCTTTGATCGGATACTAATAGTCATCTCCCAATTTCACCTTGTGTGGTGAATCCTTATGAGTAAGGTTAGACAAGGAGTCTTTATAACCTGTCATGTGTTTGGAAGCACCACTGTCCACTAGCCAAATGTCACTTCCATGAGTGAAAGTTCTTGTAAGGGCTGAGATAAGGACATACTCCTCATCACTTGATTCATCTTCCTTTGCAACCTTCTTGGGTGTCTCATCATTTTCAGTTGTATGAACATGATTCCTTTTATCTCCTTTCTTTTCCCTTGGTCTCTGAATGAGGGAACATTTCCTAGCAATGTGTCCCATTTTCTGACAACAAAAACATATGATATTTGGATTATTTCTCTGGCCCTTCTGAAACTTCTTGGGTGAGGAGGGTGTTTTCTTGCTCTTTTCTTTCATGGTGTGGGAAGCTAGGGCTTGATAATCATCTGTCATCTTCTCTTCTCTTGCTGTCGTCCTTGCTTCTTCTTGGTTACAATCTTTCCATAGCCTACTGAACTTGGGTAGCTTCCTTCTTGAACATATCCCTTGAATAAATGCATCCCATGACCTTGGGAGGCCATTCAAGGTGGTCATCACCATTTCTTATCCATTCACTGTATCACCAATGGTTTCTATTCGCTCCTTGATCTGGTTCACTCTTGAGAAGTAAGAGTGGATGGTTTCTAAATTCCGCATCCTCACGTTCTTTAATTGAGTTCTCAAGGTCATTCTTCGGTTGATATTGTTGCCTTCAAATAGTCGGATTAAGGCATCCATCATTTCTTTTGTAGTGGATAATGAATATATGTGATGAATAAGATGGTCCTTAATGGAGTCTGCAATAATCCTCTTTGCTTTGATCATATCCTTCTTGTGCTTTGTTTTAGCATCATCTCCCTATAGTTCTGAAACCTTTTCTTTAGTGAACTTCTCTAGATAATGTTCTTCTAGGAGGATGGATACTCTGTACTTCCAGGCTTTGAAGTTGTCAGCGCCCTCTAACTTCTCATCAATCTTGGTTTTGGTAGTCATCCTGCCCTTAAATAGCAAATTCTAGATTTCGAAGCTCCGATCTAGGGAAAATATGTGCTCCACTAGGGCGCACTTGCTGGTGCCCTTTCCTTATCTGAAAACCACTCCTATCAAGAAAAAACGACTCATTTTGTCTTCTAGATCTGCAAACTGTCTTCTATTCAGGCCTACTATGATACGATGTTATTATTTTAGAAGTTACAATTATCTTCTTTAACATTCATTAACAATTGCATGTAATAGGATCATTGGAAGATAAACAATCACAGAACACAAGATATATCTTGGGAAACCCTTGCGGAGGAGAAAAACCAACAACCAATTCTTTAGTATAGATTCCTTCAACCAGTGCAATGTCACGCTATAGCTCTCAACAAATAGACCAAGACCAAGATACCAAACACCAAGAAACCAAGACCTCCTATGCTAAACCTCCTTTGTTATGCTCCAAATACACAAGAAAAGGCAAGTTGTGTGTGTACAAATGAGAGGAACTCGACCTCTGTTTATACACATAACTTGACTCTCGAAAAGACACAACCCTAAGAGGGACCATTTTGACTTTTACAATAAGGATAACAATAAAATAATAAGTTCTTTTGAGTCGATTTATACAATAAGATTACAATAACCTTCTTGAGGTTTGACCAATACAAATACAAAATAATATTTTCCGTAGTTACATCAAATATCAACAATATGGACCCATGTGAAATAATTTACATGGTATTGAGCAATTTAGGCGTCTTAAATAATATAATGCCTAATGATTTGTGCCGGGAGGCACTCTATCCTTCAATAGGGGAGAGAAGTTGTCACATTAGAGTGATGTTAGATTTCAAACATTTAAAGTAGGAGGCTCAATTAAAGTAGACTCAATTAATAAAACCAAAAATTACACACACTAGTATATATATCATATTTACCATTACTTTAGTATATTACTATTACTTTAGCATTTACTATTACTATTAATTCTATTACTTTATTATTTAATATTTATTATTACTTTAGTATTTACTATTTAACATTACTGTTTACTTTAGTATATTTACTATTACTTTAGTATTTACTAGGAAAAAGGTTTCGAAAAAAGGTCATGATACCCATTTGAGATGAAAGGAAATCACATTCTGCATATGTTTCTAGCCTTTAAAATAAGACCAAAAAATTAAATCTTTTCAAATGGTTCAAAAAACACCTTAAAACCCCAACATCAATATATAAAAGAAGATCACTATTCTTATCTGCATTAAGTTTTAAAAAATTGTCGTTCTTGAATATCTATGAATTTCTTCACACTATTCAAAATACCCCACTGAACATAAATACAAATAGAAGTGTGATCCATCAAAGCTGAAAACATGAGACTTGTATAAGGTGTACTTCATCCGCTGTGTAATACAGAGAAAAAAAACAAAGGAAACTTTTGAATTGTACTTGTGCCAAGCTTTAGAGCCCAAAGACCGAGAGCCTGCTTTCATTAACCACTGTGGCAATGCTAATTTCCTTCAACAATCAAGTGTCAGCATCTAACTGGATGCCCTCTTTTGAAAGGGAGTCAACTTCAGAGTTGAACTCTCTATAGATTTGAAATAAAGAAATTGAGTTAAACACTGTTATAATTCTTTTCACCTCTTC
>JASDQU010816560.1:25590-57936 GCA_032191745.1 Picea mariana
TTCTTGAAATAGCTCTGATGAAACGTTCGTTTGCTGCATCTTCGGCTGCAACTTCCTCTTCATGTTCAACTTCTATTTCACTTTCGGAATCACTTAGATCCCCAACATTTACTGTGCATCTTTGGGCTGTCTCCATGTCTTCGAGTCTAGCTCGTAGATCATGCATCTCTCTCTCCATGGCTAGATCAGTCATCTGTCTACCTCTTATTCTCAGCATTTCCCTATCCTCTGGATCGGGTGTCTGCATGTCCCTTCTCCTTGGCGGCATGGTGAATTCTTCTTTCTCTGCTTCAGAAAGAAAAGAATATTTATGTGCTCTGATACCACTTTGATGCACAACGCCCTCTACTGACCTCTCAACCCACAGGTCGGAAGGTCCGCATGCTCACAGGATCTTTCCTTCCTCCTCGGCCCGAAGAAATTCAAAAGGGTCTTCTATTTCCCTATCGGGAAATCTGCACCCACAAAAATCCTCGTGGGATTCCCCTCTTTACAATCGAGAGATCGGACTTTGCAACTTCGCGAGGTTAGTGGTCGAGAGTTGGACTCTCGAATCCCCGATACCCGACAACCATTCAACGCTGACCTCTTCCTATCAGAGTTTTTCCAATCGCGATTTCGGCACTCACGATATCGAACAATTTTTTTTACCGACCCCCGAATCTCGATGTGTCAAAACTCTGACTCATGCGTGAGTTTGACTTTTCAACGGTCCTTCACTCCATCGGCATTTCAGAGTTCGCAATATCGCGAATCCTAATGCAATTGTTTCGGTACTTCTCGCCGTGAAACCCCGAAATAGCGTGCCACCTATCCACTGACTGACTCCTCCATGGCCCACAAAATTCCACTTAACTATCGGGATATCGCGTGTCACGATTTCACGATTCCTGTTGCTAAGTTATGGAGTTTCAACCCATGAAACCCCGATATGGGAATTCACGAGTAAATCCAATGACCCTTGTGGCTCGGATCTACGGTCCTACCCCCTCCTGAGCTTTGAACCCCTTGGGAATACTCACCGTATCTCCCCTTCTCCTCTGTGAGATCTAACGGCTCACGGGATGTCATGAATCCTCCTCGGAGAATATCGACCGTTCGTTCCTCCTTGGTGATTCCTGCGAATGACCAAGTGTTCCTCCACAAGCTTGTCCACCTACGGCCCAAACTTACAACGCTTTCTTACAATCTTCCAGTCGCAACTTCACTGCGCTGCCCTTCAACAACTTCGAAGGCCTTATTCTTCCTAAGCTTTGTTATAACTATGAGCCTTTGAAAAGACTCTTGCGCGCACTCCTTGTGGCAACCTTCAGACACTTCCCAGCGCTGAATTTCCTTCGACCCTGTGCACACCGGTAGCAACANCGGGATGTCATGAATCCTCCTCGGAGAATATCGACCGTTCGTTCCTCCTTGGTGATTCCTGCGAATGACCAAGTGTTCCTCCACAAGCTTGTCCACCTGCGGCCCAAACTTACAACGCTTTCTTACAATCTTCCAGTCGCAACTTCACTGCGCTGCCCTTCAACAACTTCGAAGGCCTTATTCTTCCTAAGCTTTGTTATAACTATGAGCCTTTGAAAAGACTCTTGCGCGCACTCCTTGTGGCAACCTTCAGACACTTCCCAGCGCTAAATTTCCTTCGACCCTGTGCACACCGGTAGCAACAGTCTGAAAATACTTTACTCAGATTCGCAACTCTGAGGCTTAGCTTGGCCTGCGCACTCCTTGCACGGCTCCTGTGCTCAACTGCACTTCAAGGAAATGAGAACAAAGGTAAAACTATCTGAGCTTCAGAGACGCAACCCTGAATTCTTGTCAACGCACTCCTTGCGGACACTTCAACTGCACTCCTTACAAGAATTCTTACTTAGATAGAGAAACAATTGAAACTCATTCCATTATCCTTTCAGACTTCTTATTCAAACCATGAAATCATGTACACCGCATATAAAGCAAATGTATAACAGGAAGAGAACATTCATGAGCATATCATTCAGCATCAATACACAGAGAACAAACACAAAACCATGAATTTGAATCAACCTCTTTCTATTAATCCAAATATCTGTACATGGGTGTTCTTACACAGCTCTCTGCATGCTCTTGCTCTAATGCTTCTTCTCATCTCACTACTATCATACAATACACAATGAAGGTGTCTATATCCCGTTTCCCTCTTGCGCTCTCAAGCAGTCTAATCTAGAATTAAATTCTATCTACCTGCATTAACTTCTTTAAATGCCTTCTACCTACTAAGGACGAGAGCAAATCGCTCAAGGTCTGATTACATTATACAAGTGCGCTTCATTAAATTGCCATATTTATGTTCGCGCATCAACTCCAAGAGAAATTCAAAACTTGTGCTGGCGCTTGTCCAGCTGTCCGATTGCTTCCGCGCTGGCTCGCCTGATGTTGGTGATGCTCCTGCATCAAACTTAATACATTCACTATAGTATGAGACATTCATTACAAGAGTATATGTCAAAATTTAGAAACGAGCATAGAAATCTCAATTTAAACTCAAACATTAATTNCCATATTTATGTTCGCGCATCAACTCCAAGAGAAATTCAAAACTTGTGCTGGCGCTTGTCCAGCTGTCCGATTGCTTCCGCGCTGGCTCGCCTGATGTTGGTGATGCTCCTGCATCAAACTTAAGACATTCACTATAGTATGAGACATTCATTACAAGAGTATATGTCAAAATTTAGAAACGAGCATAGAAATCTCAATTTAAACTCAAACATTAATTTTTATCAACTGTTTACTTTCGTTTAAATTGTGATTATGTGTTCATTCTTTTGTTCATTAGCAAGTTTGACTATTTTGAATAATGGGTTCAATACTTCATCAAAAAATATCTTGGTCGGTTTCTCATTTTCACAAAATCATTTGGTGGGATTAATTAATTAAATTCTTTTTTTCATTTTGCATCTCATTTCAAAATAAAAATAATAATAATAAAAGAATTGTCTATCATTTGTTTGATTTTGTGAAATACCAAAATTAATATTCTTCTCCTCTCCATCAACTTGAAGCTTCTAGAATTTTAAGATCATATTTGAAAGGAAAATATAAAGAATGTTTGTTTAGAACTTATAGTTAGTTTAAATTCATTTTGATTTTATTGTTTTAGTTTTTGTTTTATTCACAATTTTTAGGTGATTAATTTAGGTTTATTTTTGTTTCATAGGTTTCTATTATCAGTTATTTGGTATGGATCTGATCATGGCTTGATTTTATTATCTAAATACGTTCAAGATAATTGATCCAAAAATAATATTGGATTGCTGCAAATAAATTTATGAGCAACAATAGATAAAATTTGAAAATGCGTCAAGAACAAACACGATTTTACAGGACTGATTGCAGCCAAACTGTGAGGAATTTGAAGAAACGGTTGAAAACCTGTATCCAAAATGGACCCATTTAGCTTATACGTGGAAATTTTCCCAAACAAATGCACGATTTGAGAAATATTTGTGTCTCTTTACGAGGAAAATTTTAGGTGGCGGAAATTATTAGTGACGCCTAGAATATTCACTCATGGTATAAATATATCAGAAAGTTCAAAGCCGAGGGATCCAAGAAATGGAGAGGAGGATTTTGATTCTCTATCTTTTGTAAACTTTTTTTTTTTCAAATGGAGTAACGGATGGTTGAAATCTTTGGGAGAATGGACAAGTATTTTCAAAGAAGAATATGGAATTTCAGGTTGCTTAATGGCTTTTGTCTTGTGAGTAAAATGGTTTTGTTTTCATTATAATATCTTCATATTCTTTTAATAATTGATTATGCATTGATTTAAATTAGTTTTAGTCTATTTTATCAATACATGGTTAATTGCTATCATTTATATATTAATTTTTTCAATCTTTAAGAGTCTATTATCCCAAAAGTTCTTCCTGGACCATAGGATGAACATATTTTGTTTGAAACAATATGAGAAAGAAATTTACTCTTCGGCTTTCGTCCTGTGTAGACTTTGCAGTGTTTTTTCATTGTCTTCTCATGTAATTTCTTGATGTAAAATGTTATCTGTGTCGAATTATCTTTAGTCAGTTCTGCACATAATATTTTATATCATGCTTTTCTTTATGTTGTCCATTATCTTTTGGTTTAGTTTATATCTTTGACTGATCATCTATTCAAGTATTTTGAGTTTACATCTGATGCTAGATAGTTTGTAACAACATTCCTGAGAATTGGAATTTCTTTCATATTCAGTTATTGGTCATTTCAAGGTCACAAGATATATAATTATTTGTCTTTCTGTCGTTATAACTCGCTCCAGAATATGAAACACTTCCTTGAATTTCTTCAGGAAGTATTATGCTTTCTTTTTTCATAGGTTTACACTTGACACAGGTTAAGAGGAGCTCATACAAATACAGAGAGATGAATTTAGTTTAGTACTGTTGATCAATGAGAGGTTAGTAGGTGCATTGCTTTCTTTTATTCAGATTTGTTTATATATGAATGAGACAATGATTGCATTAATTATCTTTGACCGTTTTTGTGTCATTGTTTCAATTGTATTTTCTTAGTATTTATTAGTTTAAAATCTTTAAACATTAAAAAAACAAAAATATTTATGTTCTTACTTTATCTTATTTTGAAACATTGTTATGAACATTCATTTTTGCAAGATTTCAAGTAAACCTTCTAAACTATATATAGATTGTTTATAATCATTTGTATATTCACGTTTATTTTTAATAAACATTAGTAAGTAATATATCATTTGTTAGAATCATAGCTTTAAATTAGTTTATTTCTTTTACTGTTTTTAGGATTTTAGTTGGCCAATGGAGCCATTAAACCCGTTGGGTCATTTCATTCCAAACGACTTGGGTTATTTAGACAACCCCGGTCCGGATTTTACCTTCCAGTCGACAGTATGTCACTTACGCCCATCAACAAGATCTTAAAGCTTTGTTCTCCGAGAAAAGTAAGATAAGTGAAAATTTTTGTTTCGAAAGAATGGATCTAGGTATGTCTAATAGATTTTTTCCTAGTCTGAAAACTAGGGCACGGCTAGAAGAAAGAAGATTTGATATGAGTAGATCTGATAAGAATAGGGAAAGATATGTTATTCCTATTCATAGAAAGAATGTTTGGACTAACAAATGGATGTAGGATCCTAGAAAGAAATTCTTGCGGGTTAGTTACTGTGATCCCAGTGTGCAGTACAGGAAAGTTTGGGGGTCCTTTAAAAGAAAGAGAGGATTAATATTTTTTATAGGTGCAGAAGTGATCCAGGTGGATATTGGTGGCCACCCACCTATTCCACTTGGACCCCCACCATTGCTTCTTTTAGTTTTTTAGTTTCCGCACAGTTTACTATTTTTAGCAGTTTTTCAGGTCTTGAACTTCCGGAGCCGTTTTGAGGCCTTAAACGATGTTTTTTTGGAAAATGGGGAGCAACATGGATCATAGATCATGTTGCTCACCCAAAAGTTGTATTCCTCGGATAGATCTTTCTATCGAGGTATGGAACGCGTCAAACAGAGATTGTATGCCAAAGTTACGTCCCCGGGAAGTTGATGTACCAACTTACCCAAACGGGGCCCATAGTCTTGGTGTTTCATCTCCTAGGGTTAGGTCTTGGATGTTTAGGGTTTTCCATTGTTTCTCAATAATAATAGGCTTTCGAGCCTCATTGTAACACAGTTCAGAGGCCATTATCCACCACATCTCTTCTCAGAGATAAGCTACCAGCGCCCTAGCTAGTTTATTTCCCTTCTGTCTATAAGCATATTTCAATCATTTGTTATTAATGAAATGAAGTCTTATTTCCGCTACATCCCTACGTTTATGTGTATTTCTGTATTTCATTGTGTTCCTACATAAATCTGGATCAAGAAGACCATGACGTATTGCTAAGGAATGCCCTGGTAGAGGTCCTAGTTGTCTTTGTTGTAAATCTATGGACCATGAAGTTTTGGATTTCCCTAGAATGATTGCTAAAGTTCCAAAGATGAATATGAGACAAGAAAACTATGAGACTGGCCAAGAAACTAAGGATATGATAGAACCCCAGAAACAATAAGAGATTGTATTATTACAGATGAAAGAAACCCTGAATGATCACATAGATATCAACTTATCAGAGATCTTAAATGAGAATGAGTGCATAGAAAAAAGAATAAGAGATTTCGACATAGAATGTGTTCTGAATGAGGAAACACAGATGAATATCATGACAGAAAGAACTTGGGAAATTTTGGGAAAGCCTGCTATGGTTCCTTCATTGGGAAGAATAGGATTATTTAGAGGAAAGTTGATAACTCTATGTGGAAGACTTTCCTAGAAATCTATGAGTGCTCATGGAACTTCGGTAGAGGAAGAATTTGAGGTCATTAAATTTGTTGAGGACAACGCCCCATTTGCTATTTTGCTAGGAAAATCCTAGAATGAGAAAGATCAGATACAAAGGAAACAAGAAGAGGAGGATATAGAACAAAGAAATAAATAATTAAGGGATTTCATGGCTAGGAGACTAGCACACTTACTGGAAGAAAAAGAGGACTAGTCGAAGCTACTGAGGACCAAAGATATGGACGTCGAAGTTGAAAGAACACATGAAGACCTAAAACACCTGTCTATACAAGAGAGTAGAGCACCTACTCCAGGAAAAGAAGAAGTATTACTCTCAGAACCCTTAAACAACCCGCAATAGTGCAAAGTTACTGTACCAAGAGGAGATAAGAATAAAAATGGAAAGAGGAACCCAGTAACTCAGATTACAGGAAAGAAAGCCAGAAAGCTCAGTAAGAAGAAAGCAAAGTTAGAGAAATTGCAGGAAGTTCCAGAGAGAACTTTGCAAAAGGGAGGTTTGCAAAACTTGAACTTTGTTGGAATAGTAGAACAACGAAGATTGGCACTTCGCCACGACAAAGCAATATGACCGTTGGAGGCATCCCGACCATTAGCCCGATGCTCCAGAATGGCTCGAACCGTAGTTATGGCCAGAAAGATCACCATTAGACCATTGGGTCCGTACCATAATGGATGGAATTGCATTGATTAAGGCGTTCCTACCCGTTGGAGGAATCTGTTACGATGTTATCTATTTATCTCATCGAGTGTTGCACCGAGAACACATTTGCAAACAGTGATTATTCAAGCCCATAGAAAACTAGCTTCTTTCACGCTGTGCCTATTTGAGACCTCACCACCCATTCAGTTACATTGAGTAATTGATCACCGACCTGATATAGAGCGTGTATGTCGGGTGACTTCAGCGCATTAGAGAAATCCATTGAAGAGATCCTCATAGACCTCATGGCTGAGAAGGTCATGTCCATAGGATTCCAAGCCTCATCGACGAGAGGAGTGAAAGCATCCTCATCGACTGCTCGTGGATCTGGACCATCCTGAGATGCGACAGAGAAATGAACCAAGCATCGTGATGACTTGGAAAATGCGAAGCTCATCCCATCTATCTTGCCCGACTATATCCCGCCTTTGACTAACGCGGTGAGCTATGACAGTGTCTTGAGGGACTTCGACTACACCTTGATCACTGCGTACCTCCCGAAGGGGATACACATAGTAGGACCACAGTTAGGAAAAATCATGATGTTGAAGTTCAGTGACTTCAACTTGGGAGATCGCAAGAACCATGGAATGCTCACACCACAAAAATATTTTACCAAGACAAAGGGGAAGAAGTTGAAGATCATCCCACAGTCATGGACTATGGACATCGTGAGGTCCACTATCCTGAACGTGATGAAGAAACCACACTTTCGAAGGAATCAGGATGTTAACACGCGTGCTAAACTCTTGTTGCCTTGCTTCCATGGCGGTTATCTATGGCTGGACAGATGCATCACCATAGATCTGACGTTGATCAATCAAATCACCAGATTAAACATGCAAGGACCAGCCCCACAAGAATTTTATCCAAGGAAGGCTGCAGATCGTGCCCTGGCGCAGAAAATTAAAGATACCTATGTCGATGTGGAAAAGGGGAAGCGAGGCTACAAGGTAGCTTCCATTAAGAATGGCACAGTGTGCCTAGCCTGCCAGTTGATCACTGGTAAGATAGTAAGGAAGAACAGACCCACACAGGTGATGGGGTTCGTTGTTGACCTTGTGGGAAAATGCATTGAAGGACTACAGATGAACTGGGCGAGTTACCTTGTCAACCAGTTAGAACAAGACTACCGCAAATCTTAGGATCAGGGATATGAGTTTCATTTTAGTTGGCTATTGATTCTCATCGCCTTCATTTCCTGGGATATGCTAGAAGGAACGACCTTCCCTGAAATGGAGCCATCTGAATCCCTAGCTGTGAATTTTACCACGCTCTGGTATTCGAGCAACATGGAGAAACAATGGCAGTCAAACGCGGTGTTCCACACCTACTAGTTGCAGTTGAAGAGGGCTATTGAGTATTTCCCTCGTATGACACCGAACACCCTGCACAAGTTCAGACCATTTGTGAAGTTTCGCATAGATAGACATTTTATTTATATCACTGCGCGTAGAGATGAACATAAAGAAGAGCTCCAATATTATTATAAGCTCACTGAGGAGAACATGGAAGAAATAACTAAGGAGTGGCCTGCAGAGCTCCTTATACTAGTCAACCAGGAAAACTTGTCTGACCCCGACCTCATCGGAAGTCCTGTGGTTACTCGCGAAGAGTATGATTCACCCAGCAGTAGCAGAAGGAAGAAAAAGGAAGAGGTACAAAAGCTGAACAGTGCATCAGAAGAGACTACTTCAAACTCACCTGGAGGGGGAGGTGATGACGAAGTAGACAAAGAAGAGGACAAAGGAGAAGAACATAAACAAGGCGAAGTAACACTACCTAGGGATCCTATTAACGAAGTTGAGACCTCCAAGAAAAGAAAGGTTGCCCCCATGAAACCTACATCGTGGAAGAAGTTCAAAGCTAGTAAACCACAGATGCAGACTGTGCTCACGGTGGATGACATAGATTTCATCATCGTCATTGTCTCAGATACCTCAAAAGATATCTTATAGCACTATGAAGCCAAACAAGAGACCATGTATGAAAGAATTGAATCAGAGCTGAAAGGGATACAACAAGCCCTCTACTCTAGCCGCGTAGTGTCTACTGCGCCCCCATCATCAGAAGGAACAGAGTTGGGAGATGAGCCTGCCCATCTACGCCAAATAGAAGATGCGATCGAAGCTCACCTTTGTCGTGTTTAGGAAGAAAAAGAGTAGGCCACAAAGGCCTTAAAGAAAGCAAAAGAGTAATCCATAGAGAAATGTCGAGTTGCACAACAGGAAAAAGATGACATCCAAGCCAAGTTTGCAGCAGATAGAGTGCAGATCTAGAAGGAGAAGGAACAACTGTTTACAGAGCATATTGGATTTAAAGAAGCAGTCACTAGAGCACTTCTCTCTGTGATAGGCTTAGAATAGATGGTAGAAGACCCAGTGGAAATCCAAGTAGAGAAGCTTGCTAAAGCCATTTAGTATCTCCAACAGAGGGCAGCAGAACTTGAGTTACAAGTAGTGCCAAGCACTCCATAGGAAGTGCGATACCAGAGAGAAGAAACTTCTCGGAGAACAGTCCATAGAATCAAGACTTTGGCCTTCGAATGTAAACAACTCGGCAGTCGAAGTGCATAGACTTACGAGCGCCTTGCAGAGGACCCTGAGCTAAGGAAACTGGATTCACAGCTTAAGAAGGCCAAGCAATAAGCAACAATGATGCAAGCATAGTTGAAGCCACTACCAGTGGTCGAGAGGATGAAACGATCCCAAGAACAACTCACAGTTCAACAACAAGTCCATGCCATACATAGTAAGGTCATGGAAGTGACTCAGCAACTCCAGCCAGTGCAGGATGCAGCTTGCATACTTTTTGAGGAGATTGAAGGACGAGGTGCAGAACTAGAACAAGTGGTCACCACAGTGGAAAAATGCTTGGAAGGACCTTTGACGAATAAGGTTATTCAAGAGTTCACCGAGCAGGAGGCTCTAGTGAAGCAACAGGTCGAAGCAGCTTGAGCCAAGATTGAGACATTTGAGGCATAGTTACCCAGATCAGAGTGACTCGGGATGAGTCACAGGTGAGTGTTGGGGGCATGTTGGCCCTTGACCATTTTTGGGACTTTGACAGGCTGGTTGAAGGCAGAGTACAAGGCAAAGCGGAAATCACGGGATCTCGACCCCTTTTTAGGACATTTTTAGGTTTAGGGTTTATGTAATGGGTATGGGGATGTTGACCCATGGGTTTACCCATGCCTTGGCCCCTTTTGTAATGTATAAATAGATATCTAGATGATGTAAGAAACACACTAGATCTAGAAGAGTAGTGGTGCTAAGTGTTATATTGTGCTGAGTGCAAGAGATGTAAGTAGTTGGATCTATGTGACTGAGTTAGCTTTGTGCATACCGTGTGCATGAGAACTTGTAGAGCTAAGTGCAAGTGGCTGTAAAGAGGCTTTGTGTTGTGACCTGACTCATGGAAGGAGGATCTGGCGAGGTGCACGCAGATCTCTTGTCTTATGCAAAGTGGGTTGTTGTGGCTCTATTCTTGTAGAAGATTGACAGAAGACAATAAAGAAGAGAAGAGTTGGTGGACATAGCCCCACACTGGGATGAACAACGTACATTCTTTGTTGTGGTTTCTTTGTGCATTATATTTGTTATGTTATTGATATGATGTATGCCTAGTACAATGATATATGTTAGATGGACCTGATATAATAGTATCTTAGTGCTTAGTAATGTGAATGAATGCTAGATCTGATCTATTTCTATATGATGAGTGCTTGGATGTGTTAGTTCGTGTGAATACTGCACTTCTTTGTAACTGGGGTTTCGACCTGCGATGTGAATAAAGGTTAAATACTGATGAATGTTAACCGCTAAGTGCTCTATTAAGTATTGTAATCAAAGATCCGTGTCCCAGCTAGGTTGCAGACACTTGAGTCCTACAACCACCCCTGCCTCTACCTCGGGTGAGACTTCATCTACTCCACAGGTGTTGTCAAAAGGGTCAGTAGTTAGGGTTTTGTTGGTGCGTTGTTGAAGCATTGAACCCTGGGTCTGCCCCTATGCCAACAGTGTCAGATCATGAATTTTGGAGATTTTCCATTTCAGAGGATTCACGTGGTGGTTTTCTTGGAACCTGGTGTTTTGGAGTCTGGTCATATCCCACGGTCATATGAAAGTATAGGGGGGATGGAAGAACTCGAAGGACTTGGAAGAGGATATATGCCAGTTCTGAGCTTGGTTCGGAGCATGGATACCATGGCTAGAAAGCCTCGGAAGAGTAGAATGTAATAGAGTCCTTGAATGAGGATAGTGATTTTCTTAAGAAGAACGAAAATTTTACGCCCACCATGGGTGTGTTACACTTAGCTTCCTTCCAGTGGTTAGACTGAATGAAGGAGGTGTGGGCCCATAACTTGTTAGTAAAGTGGGTGTGCTTGTTTAACCATATACAATATAGCAATATTGTCACCTAACCATAGGCACTAAAGCCACCCCCGAGCACCTTGACCTTGACAGAGAGAATAATTCTGGCAGCAAACCAATATCCAACCAAGGTTAATGTACCAAGCAAAGATAACCAAAATTGATCAGAGATTCCAACCTAGAAAAATCGAAAATGCAGATTGCAGGACTGCGGCAGTAGTTGTTCCCTAGACTTGCGCACAATTGGACTTCTGCAGTGCGCACAAGTGGATTTTTGCAATTCTGAGATATCTGGATCAAATGAAGATTGGCGTCTTATATTTATATTGCTTCTGTCAACATGTATGGGCCAACTTCTCTTTCTGGGTGCCAAACACTTAGTATATAATATTTTATTTAGCTGACTTCTCTTCTAGGGTTATATCCAAGTCTTTTCTTGCTTCTGAAATATTCTAATCTCATCAAAGGTCACAAATGGAGGTAAATACCTCCCAGGGTTACCATAATATCAACATTTGGATCCACATGAACAATGTCGATATTTGGAGCATCATATTCAGCTAGCTATTGAGTTCCGATATCTTTAGCGTGGAGTTCACATGAGCACTTGGATATGATACCCATGTTTATAGTGACGATTGGAATACTTTAGCATGGTGGCTCACATTCTTACATGGGACCCTGGCTCTCCAACCTACTTCAGCATTATGGTCTACATTTATCCATGGGACCTTGGTATATGGTTGTACAAATTTATAACAAGCATTGAGGACAACACTTTGATAAGGGGGATGGAATGTAGTGTAACTAGGGGGGATAATATGGGGTACCTAGGGAGGTACCCAAGGGGAATAATAGTAGATAAGTATCGTTATGTATAAAGGCCACTTTTATTAAATAAGGCATGGTGTGAATGCAATAAATGTAAGAGGACTTACTAGAAATTTCCTCCTCTAGAATATTTTTAGGTTGTTGATAACACTATATAAAGGGGTTCAAGCAATATAACAGGCAAGTCAATAAGTATTGTATTTGGAGAGGTAGTTCATTAGGAGGTTTCCCCCTCGAAGAGGCAAGTGAACATGAGTGGATCCCTTCCTTAATAGGATCTATTGTATGGTGTTTCCCTACCGCAAGGGTTTCTATTATAATAAAGAAGATTTTGTGTATTGTCTTCCATATCTTTTGTGGTGATTTTATTTTCATATCTAAAGAAATTAAGGACTAGAGTCTCCATATGGTGCTTCAACTAGAGAAATTCTTTATCTTTAGGTAGAATCCCTACAACCATCATTGTTTTGGTGTGCCAATAAAGCTCAAAGGTCCTGTAAAACTTGGAATTGCGGGTCCTCGTGCAACCCAAATCCAGAGTTATACCTCCCACCTGATGTTCAACCTCCTCATCCTCCTTGAATTCCCTAACAAGATGTACATCCACTTCCAACATAGGCATGGTCACCTGGTCCTCCTGAGCGACAAAGTCCTGATAAAACTCAGTTGCGCCTATGGCTACCTCAGCAGCGCGTGAAGAGATAGCAAGGGAAAGACAAGGTTTTCTTCCCAAGGGAGTCATGACAAAATGCATTTGGGGAAAAGGAGCAATGTTAACAGAAATAGACCAGTTAAAAACCAGAGCATACCACAACAAGGAACAGAGTCAAAGCACGATAGTAGTCATGGCCTTTACCGAACAATTTAACCTCACCTTGATCATCATGCTTGCAAACTCGAGGCATACCATGTCTTCATTGCAACACATGTTCACTAACATCAACATTATACAAGATCATGCACAGGGAGCTCGAAGTGTGCGCAGCCATGGAGCTCGCCATCAACCACCAAAGTTGCCCTATTATCTCATGTATCCTCCTCACAAAGTTTAAGTACAAGGCCATAGATGTCGGGATCCTTGAGCCTTGATACCTAAAGCCTTGATCCTTGAACCATCTCATTAGACCATGATGCGTGATCATCTCTACAAGCAAACACCCCATCCATGGAACAAGTGATTTTGAGTGTGTGTTAATGAAATTTTGAATTTATAAAAGTTAGTGTGTATTAATTTATGGACTTATGTATTTTGAATTTTCAAAATTTTTAATTTAAATTTGATAATTTTATTTATCGTCGTTATTACTATTATTATAATAATTTAATTTTAAGATTACAATGAAGTAAAACATTAAATTGATGTATTGTAGGACAATAAACTTCTTACGTTCAACAACTTAATTGTTAAAATTTGTGGAGATGTACCTACCCTACCCTACCCCACCCCTCTCTTGCAAAAATAAATATATCTTTTTCAAATAAATTATATAATACTTATTTATTTTAATATATTAGTTTTAATAATTTTTTATAAAAAATTCCAAATAGGCAAATAGTCTAACTTTTTATGCCACAAATCACCATCCAACAATCACAGAGAAAATCACTGAAGAGTGATACATTTGTGAATGTTGCTTCCTTAAAAAGCATTTCAAGGAAATGCATCATGAGTGACGATGTTGAAGTTATGAATCATGAGTGACGATGAATCTCTACTCAACTTTGAGCTCGGCATCATCACTGACGCTGTTGACTTACTCTTTTGGTTAAGCATCTCAGAAAACGCTCAGAATTGGTAAGGTTCTCAGTTTTTTACATTAAATCCAGAGAAATATATTGGCGCCGTCGACCAAACTAACAGATATATTGGTGGAGTTAAAGGTTGATGGTGATCCCTTTTTATTTTTTCAAGCACGTGCAGATAATTGTAGACTTTGGGAGCGATCTTGCCACGTCATCTATTTTTTTTAATGAATAAATAATATGTATTTTAGGTGACAAAGTAATTCATAATGTATAGAGTGATATATGCCATTTAAAATATATTAAAATCTAACCATATATTCCATTTTATAAGTGTTAGTTTAAAAAATCTAACAATATATTCCATTTTATATATTTCATTTTACACTCATTCCATTTTATAAGTGTTCGTTTAAATTTTTATGTTTGGGTTTTTAGAGGGATTATAAAAAATATTATATAATCTAAATGGCTGAAAATTTTTTCAACATACTAAATTTATTTACATTATAAAAAAATATAACAGTTAAACAACGCCCATCTTATACAATATTAATTATTTTACGAAGTGTTACTTGTTTAGATGGACATGATCTGATTTTCCACGATTCTTCTTGTCGATATCGTTGCTCCTTCCAAACGGATTTCTTTATGATTTATTTGAGCGGATTTTGTGGTCTACAACGCCTCCTGCTGCGGCTTCTGATTTTGTTCTTGAGACTGTGAAGTGTTTCAGAGAATTCATTGATTGAATGAACAAAATGTCGGGTCGGAGAAATCCGCGGCTGAATATCCCAATCCCCGCTCGGCAACACACTCAGCTTTATCGACTTCCTCTGCCTCCGCAAAATATAGGTGCCTCCAAAGACGTGTCGGATCTCTCAGACTTGGAGAGAATTCAGATTATCGGCCATGGAAGCGGCGGTAACGTGTACAAGGTCCGACAAGGGAAGACTTCCGCCCTTTACGCCCTGAAGGTCATCCATGGTAATCACGACGATACAGTGAGGCAGATCCGAGAGATGGAGATTCTGAAGAAGACGGAATCCCCACTTCTGGAGATAAAATAGAATATGGAAACTAAATAAAGAGGCAAAATAGGAGACAAAATAGAATATGGAAACTAAATAGGATAGGAGAACTAAGTAGAGAAAATGAAAAAAGTTGAGGGTATTTAAAATTATAATAAATTAATTAATATACTAGAAAAAGGTAATTAAAAGAAGAAAAACATTGATAAAATTATGAGAGAAGAAATTTAGCGAATATAAACAAAAGGACAAAATAAATAAGAAAAGGATTTTAAAAAGACTAAGAATAAATGTGAAATAAAGATTGACACTCTATCAACTAGGAATTTATACTAAATCAAGAGAGGGTGGAAGGGAAGACAAGGGATGATAGGATATTAAGATTGGCTAAGTTTATAGCCATCTTCCTTATTGAAGTTGTTCAGATTCTTTTTAATCTTTAGAGCATCCCTAATTATGCTTATGGAAATGCTCTCTGATGGAAAATTTGGAAATGTGACTATGACAGGTGTCGACAATGTGTTCTTTGAAATGGGTTTGGTCAATGTAGGATTTTCTACAAGAACAAGGAATTCAGTAAACCCTTGTCAAAGCAATGGGTTAGCTTCATCTTTGACCGGGTTAGCTTCATCTTTGACCCTTTTGAATATTTATGTGAGGGTGTTTTGAAGTTTAAAAAGAGTTTTAATATTCTTTTTGGTTAATATTTTGGAAATTTATTGAGTGGTGTCATAAATGTAGGGAAGTGAAATATGGACTTGGGGTGGAGAAGCATAAACATGATTCTAGTTTTTGGTCTTGGGGACAAGGTCATAACCAAATGATTTCTTGATTTGGACAATAGAATATACATTAGCTTGGAGGGATTTAGTAAGGTGGGTTCCCTATGATTAACGTGTTTGTCCACCACTTGCATTTGCATCAATGCAAAACCCTTATATTTTCATGCCCACTACAATATCTGTTGCCATGTCCAACATCTTTTGTTTAGGGTAATGGGGTTGATGATCATAGATTAGTGATATGCAAATCTAATTAATATAATTTACTGAAAACAAGAGAACACAACATACCTTTAATCTGTGTTGATATTTGAGGTTCTGACTTGATATGCATGTTGTTTCTATTGGACAGTTGGTTTGGATAGTTGGTTGTCATTGATGTCAACCCTTGGTGAGTGATCTTGTAGATTGATGTCAACCCTTAGAGATTGATGTCAGCCCTTGGAGAAGTCCAAAGATGTTGGACAATCGATTGACACTTGTATGATCAAGATTAATGGTGATTTAGTTGGGTACATTTGATGTAGTATGCATGTAGCTTTGGAGGTGTGGTTATGGGACCCGAAGTTGATTAAGGAATATGGACATGAAGGAAAGTGAAATTACAGACCTAAGACTATCATAGATGGATAGTACTTGTCATGCCATTTTCGGTGATATGTGAAACACCACGTGGTTCCTCATGGTTAGGGAGATATGGCTTTGTGAAGTTGGAAGCCTCGAAGAGTGCTTAAGAAGCCCCTAGTTGGTTACAAGTCTTTAATGAAAGGGTAAAGTGGTTGTAACAAGAAATTTCAATAATCCCTAAAGTTAAGGAAAGATGTTACTTAGAAAAAAGTATAAATACACCTCAATAAGTCTATCATAAGTACATGATTTATACACACAAGTTCATTGAGTATCTATCTAAGTGATCAAGTGATTATTTTCTGATGTAACCAAGGATATATATGTCATTTTTCAGAGGGAAGATGACGCAAAGAATGAGGAAATTCCAAGGGAGGATGAAGTCTTGTGAGGATGTGTTCTAAGGTATGTTATTTATAGGTCATCTTACCATTTCCACTATAACTATTTTTATATAATGATTCTAGTAGAAAAAAATAGGGGCTATTGAGACGACATATCAATGTACATGTGGTAGAAATTGCAGCTTCTGGGTCATTATATTTTGGGAGATACACTCTGTGGAAGAGAGGGTTTTTGGCTAGTCTTGGAACTAGTCTCAAACATGTGTTCTAGGTAAAACGGTCATAAATTCTTCATAGAAGATCAAAATTCAGTGAGACAAAATGCATTGGATATATTACAGGTCTTAGTATCTGGTGTACAATTGTTAGATTCCGATATCAAATATTCCGCGTGGGGAATGCTCTACAACTTTTCTCTATAAAATAATCCAGAATTCAGCAAGGTCTGCCATTTTTACTATAACCCCTTTTATGGGAGGTTCCAAGTAGTGAAACTTGGAGGAATTGTAGAGAAGATATTGAATAATATTGTGTACAATTTTTAGACCTTTATTAGGTACAGAGGAAGTTTTAGAGAAGATATTGTGTACAAGTACAAAGTTATGCTTGTTGAAAGTTGGGGTTTGTGACTAACCCAAAAACTATTCCCGTGAGACTAAGGTAAATTTTGATGAAGATGATATTCTCTTGTTGAAGTTGAGAAAGGTCTACAGGTCTATGATCACATACTCTAGGTCTATTACAGATTTACAAGTATGTTTATATGCATGTTTTGAAGGTTACATGTTGATGATGTTATGGTGTCTGGCATGATTGAGACATATTATGAGTGATATGGTATACAGTTGAGGCATATGGTTTGAGAAGCATCTTGAATATTGGGAATATTGTTTGAGATACATTTTGGTATATGTATGAGGCACTTGCTGGTGATATATATACATGCTTGGTACACATTTGGTACATATTCTTGGCATATGGTTGAGGCATTCCATTGATGATATCTTATGTTATTTGGTATATGATATGGTATATGTTTGAAACACATTACATGGTATATGGTATATAGTATGTTATCACATGCTAATTTGCATTAATTTTTCTGAAGCATCTTGTCCTTGTGTTATCTTTCCACTTAGATTTTAAAACTTTTTCACTAGCTCCATCAAGGCCCCATCACCTAAATCCTTCATTCGACTGATCATCCAAAATAGTCATGTCATCCATGAGTCAAAATTGGCAAATATCCAAACCCTATATCTAGCCTTAATGCTTATCTAAATCCCTCGGTTCCATCACTTCATTAATTTTTACCCCTTATTATCATATTCTTGTTGAAAATTAAAAAGATTCCTTTTATTAAGATTAAGAACCCTTATCATATCCATAAAGTCATGTGATAAGCCTCATATGCCCAAAGTCCTTAGAAAATGGAAAAATGGTTTATTATTATTAATATCAATATTTTTATATTAAAATATTTATATTAATATTTAATCAAATATTTAATTCATGACCTCACGTCAAATCATGGGCACAAATCTCAATTTTTAACATTGAAAAGTCAAAGGGTGTATGGAGGGCTCACATACATTTCGGGGGTTGAAAGTAAACGGAGGTTAATTACTTGAAGGTGGGCCGAAATTTAACCTGTAGTTTTTGGTCAAGGAGACATGTTCTTACGTGATGCATTTCAGGGGTAAAAGTGGTGTGGAGTAAAACCACTCCTCCCAAGCCCGAAATAATAAATGCAACCATTTATCATATGCTTTATGTGCGACATATTTTCCAGGAGTGTGTTTCAATAATAATTATGGAATTTCCAATAAATGAAATTCTTCCCCATGGTGAAAATGTTTTACAGAGGTAAAATTTAAATTTTACAAATTAAAGAGATTAATGTTTATTTCCATGGAAAAGAATTAAATGGGAAAATGCACGTCAAAGGAATATTTGGATAATTTTTTATCCAAAGGTTTTACAGAAGTAAAAGAAGAATATTAAAAGTAGTTTACCAAATATGGTAACCAAGACATGGTTTTCAAAACCATGGGAAACAAACCAGTAAATGGTTTTCATAGTGAAATGGTAAATTGGAAAAAACAAGACACAGTAAATGGTTTTCATAGTGAAATGGTAAATTGAGAAAAACATGACATTGTTTTCAAAACCACGGGAAGAAAGAAATAAATGGTTTTTCAAAACCATGGGCATGAGTTAAAATATGGAAATTTAATTCTACAGGATAAAAAATATTTGAGAATTATTTATATTCAAATATATTATTCTGAAATATTTAAGAAGAATATGGATAAATGAAATTAGATTTTAAAGACTACAAGTGACATTTCAAAGAGAATGTGGCAGAGGAAGGAGCTGAAGCGTCAGAGGAATCAACAGTTGGATAATGAATCGTTTTTTTGAAAAACTGTCATTTGTAATCATTGTACTCAATTTTAGAAGCTAGAATGATTCAGTTCAACTATTGTAATTGGTTTCTAACTAAATGAACTCAAATTGTATAAGTATTAGAAGTTCCCAATGTATTAATGGTTGGAAGAAGTGGAAGGGCGCCTTTTAGTTGTTTTGAAATTCAATTGTAATTTTTTGGAGCTGAATTGAATACATATGCAGAATCTTTTGAAGTCTCTATGAAAAGTTTCTAATGGTGGTGATATGAGTTTTGTCTCCTCTCGTTGTATGTATTTCCCGTGTTCTTTAATTCCATTTGCATTTTCTTCTGTTTAAATTGGATAGTTAAAAGTTCAGAATTCATCTTGTGATGCTCTCGGCTTAAGCAATTTAAACTGTGTAATTATCTTCCTAACTAATTCATAATTCATTTTAGTAATGCTCTGATGCAGTTACTTGTTTTCTCTTTCTTCTTACACTCTGCATAAATACAATTTATAACTCAGATTCATTGCCTCATTTAGCCTTTATCCTCTGGAGAGTTCTATTGGCCAGTCATTGTTTTCATTCACTTTCATAATTTCGACTCCATAGCCCTAAGTGTCCCTCCCCTTCTTTGCCAACAACTTTAATAAAAAACCTCGAAAACGAGCTAAACCTGGCCATTGATTACCAAATAAATATCAAGTGACATGAGAGATCCCTCTTTGAGCTGAGCAGGCTAGCATCCAGCTCTAAAGTTGGTTGAAATAGTTACCTCTGTCGTTTTTTTATCAGCCAAACAAATTTACAGAGTGCTAGCATTCTGGCACCGTTGCCGAGGAACGAAGGTGAAATTTTTCTTGGGATAAATGACAAAGTTCATATCTAAGTACCGATGGTGAAAAGTATTCAGACATAGAAAGGTTGTGCATCATTCACCCGACGAATCCATTTTCAAGAATCTAGAATTCAAAATTTTCATGGCGACTCCACTGTCTAAAGACTCAGTAGCCTAAAGATTTTATTGATGACTCCATTGCTTCAAGATGGATCACATATCTGCAAGGTATGCTCCAATGAATCGCTCTCATATTCCTGGATTTCCAAATCATATTCCTCACATGGATTGGCAAAAATATTTTCCTAAATTCAAAGATGGGAAAGGAAATGATGTTGCCTTGCACTTGATTAGATTTCATATGCACATATGTAAGCTAGGGGTTAAACTTCATGAGGATTGTTTGATGAAAATTCTTATGGCTACTCTAGAAGGGAAATCAATATTATGGTATGAAGGTTTAAAACGAGGCAGCTTATACTCTCTTAAGGATTTCCACATAACATTCTTTAAGCATTATGGAGAATCTAATCCTTCATTCTTGGTGTTTGAAGATTGTTGTGAATTTTGTGAACATTTCATTAAGTACCTTGAAAATGTTTTTGGTGATGAAGAGTGTATGAATGATGAAAGCATAGAATCCCTTTATGAATATTCATCCCAACAACAAATAATATCCCCTCCTTTGGCTGAAGAGGAAGCTAATCAAGAAATTGTTGTTAAAAGTCATTTTCCTTCTTCTGAACTTGATGATGATATTCAACAAGATTTCCAGCAAGAAACAGTGTTTCAAAGTTGTTTTTCTTCTCCTATGAATGATGTGGTTGTTCAAATTCTAAGTGGCCTAGGCTGTTGGAAATGTAACTGAGAGGGGAGGGTGAATCAGTTATGTATATAATCTTGAAAATTATTATTATTATTATTCTTTCTATATTATTATTTAATGTGTTGTTGATAACTTAACATGCATGGATATAAAATGATCAATCACACAGAATACACATAGACACCGATTTTTCCGAGGAAACCCATAAAGGGTGAAAACCTCTTTTTCTTAGGATGTCAATCAAGCTCCAACTTTCATGTACATCATAGTCTTTGAGCTCCAACTCAAATATGAGGCTACAACCTATGATAGAAAGTTACAACTTACAGAGAGCACCAAATCTCCACTTTCTCTAGCACAAACTAGATGGAAGCACCAACTCCCAGAATATCTTCTAGCACTGACTAGAATTTAGAGGACCACAATCCTCCCTAGCAACACCCTACCACCCTGAATGAATCTTATAAAACTTTACTTACTTGCTCTGTCTCTGATATGGTCTATTACAAGTCACTATCTCCTCTTCCTTCTTCAACTTCTATACTCTGTTTTTATTCTTCATTGTTCAACTTCTATGCTCTGTTGTTTTTCCTCCTGCGCTCAACAATGCCCCCTGTTTAGCTTCTCTTCTGCCTTTTATCCTATGTGCTACCTCTGCATGCTCTTCACTACCCCACATATCTCCCCTTCAGATTATGTATTGCGTCTCATCCTGCCGACATATTTCACACTCTAAGAGATACCATGTCTCTTCTCTATTCTGCATATCTTTCACATGTCGATTCCTCTGCCCAATCATCATTCGAAATATTCATCTTCTCTGTCCATTATTCAAGGTTCTTTGGCTTCTCTGGAAGTTATCCTGAGAGTCGTTTTCTTCTCTTCCAATCAAAATTCTTCGTCTTCTCTGGAAGTTACAACCAGCCAGTTTTTTGGCATCTTTGGCTTCTAAGTCCCTTCCTTCATGTGACCTTTGGTAGTGACCATACACCTATTCAAAAGGTGCTTCACATTCTTGGTCTAGTGAGCACTAGCTCCCTATTTTATGATATAATCTTGGGTGATTAACTTCACATGACCATGTGATTGCGAACGCGAGCTCTCTTCTCGTTAGCCCCCTATTGCATGTGACCTCGGGCTATGTCCTTGTGTAAGTGAACGATTGTGGGCACGTCCAACAATGGTTTGGGATTAGCCTCTTTTCTCCCCAAAATCTACCTCTAGATGCCACGTACCCCTTCTCCGATACCATGGTTTCAATTGTGGCCTACCCTCAAAAAATTAACTTCTGAGAAACTTCTGATCCCGCAATCAGGCGTGATCGTTGATCTTGCGGTCTTTGATAGATTCCCTCAATCAACGACTCCGATCTATTGTCTTTTCCTGCCTACTTTCCTCCATCCATGCGAGATCCTTAGTCTCAATGACCAAGTGACATGTGGCCCTCCAAACCAATGGACGAGATTGATTTCTCCTTTCAGGCTTCAAGATTCTCGATTATCAAACTTTGCTTTCTCCCGGAGCATTTCACCTAGATTCCATGATCTAACGATGCGTGGTCTTCTCAAATCAATGGTCACAATCCCTTCGGGTATTTGGGTTCAGAAATCTCAACTTTCCAACCTTTCAACCCTCCTTTGATTTTTCTCGGAGCTGACAATCCACTGACGCGTGTCCCTTTTGGATCAACGGTCACGATCCCTTCGGTTATTCGAGGTTCAGAAATATCAACTTTCCAACCTTTCAACCTTCCTTTTCTTTTTCCCAGAGCTGACAATCCCTTGATGCGTTTCCCTTTGGGATCAATGGTCATTATCCTTTCACGTCTCTGAACTTCATAATTCTCAAGTCTCAACTGGAAATCCTTGAAGTGATATTTCTTTGAAATCTCAAATTAGCTGACACATACTCCCCTTGACGATCAACGGTCAATATTTGTCTTCAACAATTTTCACGTTCTCCCCATCTAGAAACTTCTGAAGTTGTGGATCTCATGCCACCTTTCCTCCTCAACGATGGACAACCCCAAACCACTTCGAGACTTTGGAACTTTGGGCAAGTGCTGGTGGTAAATATCCCAAAGTAAAACTCCCAGAGTGATGTCACTTACTTACGTCACTTGATGATGTGTCATGAGCCTAGTAGTTTTCACGTGTCACTTAGATTTGTGATTTGCACGTACCTGAAATGGTGAATCAACTTGACACTTGTCATTGTCTGTTTTCTCCATGTTTCCTTGCTGACGAGGATCCTCATTCACTTCAGGACTTCAGCCTTCAGGACTTCGGGTATTTCGACTTTTCAAGTCACCAATTCTTTCGAAGTGAGAATCCCCGAACATTAACCTCCTCGTAACTTTTAAACCCAAACAAAATGTTGTTCATCGATCATTTTCTTAGATTGATGGCTTGATATTTATACGATGCTTCTTTTATATCTTATCCTATCCTTCTACTTTAAAATGATCTGATGACTTTCATTTAATTCGGCTCTCTGGACTTCAAGAATTTCAGATCTCAAACTGAAACTCTCGAAGCGATTTCTCCGGAGTGTAACCTCATCACACCTTTAGAACTGAAACGAATGTTGTTCATTGATCAAGATATTATATCAATGACTCTTTCTTATCCTATCCTTCCACTTAAATCAATCCGACAACTGACGAAAATTCAGATAATCGAATTCTCAATCGTTTTTCCCTGCTTATCCTATCCTTCCATTAATTCAATCCAACGGTTGTTGGTCCTCTGGATCGATGATCCAACAACCACTTTCTCTCTTCCTCCTGAGATTTTGATCTCTTTGACTTAGAAGGTTTTCTAATTGTTCATAGGTCTCGACCTTTGTTCCTCATGCGATTCCATCTCTTGGACCTCGTCTGCACTTATGGAAACCACTATCTCTTCTGAGCTTTCTCATCTTCTGCACTCTCGAGGTTTGGTTCATTGTTGTTCTTTCCATCAATGACAAACACATTCTTCCTATAAACATGCCAATAATATCCCCCTTTGGCATTGATGGAAACCATGAAAGGCTGCACTATTCTGCTTAGACCTACAACTGTAGCATACAGACACCACCTTTTTCTCCCCCTTTGACATCAATGTCAAAGAAAACAGAGAGTGACTTTGTACTCCACCTGATCAGATATACAAAGAGCACTCTCCCCTTGATCATATAGACTATTTTAAATTGATAATAGGGTCACGCCCAACTTCTTGCGTAGATACTCAAACTGAGCTTTTGCAAGTAGTTTAGTGAAGATATCAACAATCTAATCGTTGGATGGAATATAATGCAAAGAAACAACAGTGTTGGTCACCTGTTCCCTCAAGAAGTGATACTTGATGGGTATATGCTTGGTCTTGGAGTGAAATAAAAGATTCTTTGACACACTAATTGCAAGTATTATCACAATGAATTGGGATTGGTGTAGTATATTTTACCTCTAAGTCTACAAGTGTATGAATCATCCACAATACTTGGGTACAGAAAGAGGCAACTGCAATGTATTCAAATTCTATAGTTGATAAGGAAATGGAACCTTGCTTCTTGCTCAATCATGCTACAAGGGAATCTACTAAGAATAATGCACCTCTTCTCGTTCTTTTCCTTTCATCCACGCAGTTAGCCCAATCAACATCTGAATAGTCTAATAGTTGAAAATTTTTATTCCTAGGATACCATAGGCCATAGTTCATTGTTCCATTCAAGTATCTGAATATTCTTTTGACAGCTAACATATGAATTTGTTTAGGTGCACCCTGATACCTTCCTACCATTCCAACAACATGCATTATGTCTGGATGGGATGCTGTGATGTACAATAGGCTGCCTATAATAGACCTATATGAACTCTAATCAACATTAGGTGAGTCATCATCCTTGCTTCACTTGTATCCAGTGATCATAGGTGTGCTCATAGAATCTTCCATTTGAAACCTTTTCAACATTTCTCTTAGATATTTCTCCTGAGAAATAAATATTCCTTCAGACCTTTGATTAATTTGTCGACCAAGAAAAAATTCCAGTTCCCCTATCATAGACATTTCAAATTCAAACTGCAAGGTAGAAGCAAACCATTGTACCAATGAGAAATTATTTCTTCTGAAGATGATGTCATCTACATAGACCAACACAATGAGAAAATCATTACCCTTTGTTTTGATATATAGATTGTTGTCAACTATTCCTTTCTTGAATCCCTTGTCTTGAAGATACTTATCCAGTCTGTAATACCAGGCACGAGGATCTTGTTTCAACCCATATAAGGATTTCTTTAGCTTGCAGACAAAGTTAGGGTTATCTAACCTTGGGAAACCCTCTAATTGTTCCATATAGACTTCTTCTTTTAGATCTACATTTTAAAATGATGACTTGACATCCATTTGATAGACTTTAAACTGTTTATGACATGCATAGGCAAGAAACATTCTAATAGCTTCTAATCTTGCTATGTGTGCAAATGTTTCATCAAAATCTAGTCCCTCTATTTGAGCATATCCTTTGCAGATCAATCTAGCTTTATTTCTTACAATATTTCCTTTCTCATTCATCTTGTTTTTGTAGACCCATTTGGATCTTATTACATTTTTATTGGTGTCCTAGGAACGAGTTCCCAGGTTTCATTCTTTTCAATCTGKTCCAGTTCCTCATTCATTGATTTTAACCAGTTTACGTCTTCACTAGATTCATTAAAATTCTTAGGTTCCACCATGTATATGAAGGCTATATGTGATTTCTCGGTGTCTTTGATTATCCTTCTCCTGGTTTGTACACCTTTKTATTTCTCACAAATTATCTGACTTTTAGGATGATTCTTTTGAGTAATTATGGAGGAAGGATTTGATGCTAATTGTTGTCCTGACTCTTCTTGTCTGGGTGTCTCTTCTCTACCTGATTCATCATCTTCTTGTGAATCTGAGATTTGTTGTTCTTTATATTTATTCTTCTCATCATCTTTTTCATCTGGCTTAGTGCCTATTCTCTGTTTATCTTTTACATGAGCTTCTTCATAAATTCGAACATCAATATAGTCTACTAATTTATGCATTCTTTTGTTAAAGCATCTATATCCTTTATTGTTCGCTTCATATCCTCATAAGATACTTTCATCATCTCTACTATCAAATTTTCCGAGATGATCATCATTATTTTTTATGTAACATTTACTTCCAAATACTTTGAAGTGCTTGATTAATGCAGGTCAACCAAACCACAACTCACATGGAGTTTTATCACTGTTCTTCCTTAGATGCACTTTGTTTAGAATATGAACAACCGCGTGAACAACCTCTACCCAGAAGGTTTGTGAAATGTCCCTTTCACTCATCATATCCCTTGCCATCTGCTGAACTAATCTATTTTGGATTTCTACAACTCCATTTTGTTGAGGAGTACCTGGAATAGTATATTCTCTTTTAATTCCATGTTTGTCACATAATTCTTTGAAATCTCTTGACAAAAATTCTCCTCCCTTGTTTGAGTGAATTTCCTTTAACTTCCTTCTTGTCTGATTCTCAGCTAACGCCTTAAATTTTTTTAACTTCTCAAATGCATCAGATTTTTCTCTCAGAGAGGAAACCCACGTAAGTCTGGAGAAGTCATCAATGACTAGCATAAAGTAACATTCTCCTCCAATTCCTTCCTCTTGCAATGGTCCACACAGATCCATATGAACAATTTGAAGTGGTTTCTTTGAAGATGTGAAACTCTTCGATTTGAATTGAGCACGAGTTAGCTTCCCCATTTGACAGGATTCACATACAGAGTTATTAGGCTTAGATATTCTTGGAAGGTATTTCACAACACCTTCATTATTCAGTTTGATAATATGACCAAAATTCAGGTGTCCAAGCCTTCTGTGCCATAATCAACTTTGATCAAATTTTCTTAAATGACATTTCTCCTTATCTTCCTTCAGAACATATACATTGTTTTCGTTTCTAACCCCTTTTGCAAGAAACTCTCCTATGTTTACTGTCTTTATTTTACAATTCTTGGCAGTGAAAGTAACTTCACATCCTTTGTCACATATCTGATTGACACTAAGAAGATTATGATTTAAACCATCAACAAATAACAAATCTTGAGCTTTTCTTCTTCCATTACTTAATCTTACTAGACCTTTACCTATGAAATTTCCTGGAGCATCATTTCCAAAGGTCACACTCGCTGATTTATTTTCCTTGAGTGATAGGAACTTACTTTTGTCACTTGTCATATGACTGGAGCATCTTCTGTCAATATACCAGTAGTATTTTTGTCTTTGAGATGACAAAACCAATCCACACTTGTTATCTTCATTCTTCTTCCAAACCTTGACGTTTTCAACTCTGTGATTTGAATCTGGCTTATAGTTCTTTAAGCGACAATCTACAGCTTTATGTCCATAATTATGGCAGATGTAACATCCTGGTTCATTGAATAAAGGATCATAACGATTGTTATGCTTAATCTGTGACTTTTCCCAACCATCACATGATTTGCAGTCTGTGGTTGTTTGTTACTTAGCTATCTCATTCTTTGTTGAGACATGTATTTACTCCTTGGCTGTCTTGATTTCTCATGTCTAAATCTTAGAGAACAATTGACAACTTTGTGGCCAAAGTTAGAGCAACAAAAACAATATCCATAGAAAAAATCTTTGTACCTGGAAAATGGTTTTCTTCTTTGAGCAGGTCGATTTCTTCTATGCTAGTGATTTCCTTGAGAAGAGAGTGTATTATTTCTTTTTTCTTCAGATTTAGTTCTGGTAGATTTTCCTTCACTCCTCCTTGGAGGTTGATTCTCTTCCTTTGTTTTTGCAGGTTTGTTGTTGTCAATAGCTTTATATTTGACAAACTTGATGGATTCTTTGTTGCTTGGCTAACCACTACTTGATCCCTCTTCATAACCCAAACTAGTTTTCAACTTTGAATTCCTTTGCTGATTCAAAATGGAGGCTAATCCTTATGAGGCTTTAATACTTGTCAGATTCTGATGATATAAGGCCTAAAATTTCTCTAGATCATTTTTGACAATCACTACTTCAGCTTCCAATTTTTCACCCTTTGTTTCGGCTTCCTTCGATTGTTTTTTGAGAATTTATTCAATCTTCTTAGCTTATTCTAACTTAACCTTCAACATATTAATTTCTTTAGATGGTTCCTTGCATGTTTTCTCATACCTGAGCAGTAACTGTTTTTCTTTCCTTTTGTTTTCTCCGAGTCTATCAATCTCTTCCATGGCACTGACAAGTTTTCCTTCAAGATCTACTACTTCTTCACAATCAATGACTCACTCCCTGTATCTTTAGTGTTTAGATCTTCTAAATCTATTAGCACGATATGATTTATTTTATATTCAATAGAAGAGTCATTGCTTTCATCATTTGAGGGATCATCATCATTGTTTACACAAAATCTTTTCTTCCTAAAATTATTATCTTTATAGACCTTTTTGTGTTTTTGCTTCTCTTCATTGTCATATGTCTGATCCTTTCTTTTGTGAGGACACTTAGATGAAAAATGACCTATCTTACCACAGTTGAAACATTTGAAGGGAAGTTTACCTTTGTATTTGCCTGATCCTTTCTTTAGTCTTCTCACAAAATTTGCTTCAATCTCATCTATATCAGAGTCTATGTTTTTATCTACTTTAAAAGATTCCTCTCTTGTAGTGGATTTACCTTTGGTGATTATCATTTCATAAGAAGTTAGGGATCCAAGAAGTTGATGTAGTGTCAACTTTATGAGATCAACTATTTCCTCTATAGCAGAGACCTTTGAGTTAAATCTATCAGGAAGAGATCTTAATATTTTCTGGACTACAAAAGATTCATCTATTGTTTTACCTAGGCATTTCATAGTGTTGACAAGTTCTTCTATATGTAAGAAGTACTTACTGATAGTTTCATCTTCATCCATATTTAATTGCTCAAATTTCAGTCTGTGAGTCTGAAGTTTTGTGTCTTTCACCTTTTCATTACCTTCATAACTACTTATCATCTTGTCCCACACAACTTTGCTAAATCACAGTGCATGACTTTGACAAACGCGGATTCAACAAGTCCAATGAGGATGACATTAATTCCTTTTTCATTAAACCTAAACTCCAACTTATCATCCTTTGAGGCCAAGACTACAGGCTTCACATATCCCGTTTCAACGACATCCCAAACATCATCACCCAAATACATTAAATGTGTTCTTATTCTTATTTTCTAGAAGGAAAATTTTGTTCCATCAAACAAAGGGGGTCTATTAGTTGAACTTCCATCATGACTAGTCATTTTCAATCTTATGGATCTATCTTTGATCAAAGGAACCAGATTTGATACCATTTGTTAGAAATATAACTGAGAGGAGGGGGTGAATCAATTATGTATATAATCTTGAAACATTGTTTTTATTATTATTATTTCTATATTATTATTTAATGTGGTGTTGATAACTTAACATGCATGGATATACAATGATCAATCACACAAAATACACAGAGACACCAATTTTCCTGAGGAAACCCATAAAGGGTGAAAACCTCTTTTTCGTAGGATGTCAATCAAGCTCCAACTTTAATGTATATCACAGTCTTTGAGCTCCAACTCAAATATGAGTGTTGTTGGGAAATAATACCCTACGAACTAGCAAACTAGGGCTAGGCTTGCATGCAGATTTTGACTGTAAAGAAATGACCTTTTAACCTACCACCCAAAACTTAAACCCCTCTTTCACGATACATGCATGGAAAGGAACTACTAACCTTTTTACTGATGTTTGGTGTAGATCCTCCGTTGCGCTCTTGACTGCTTGCTCGTGCGACTCCTTCCAAAGTTAACCTGCGATCAAGACAAAACACTACGCATGCATGCTACTTTTCTACTTGAGGGTTAGAAGTTAAGCATAAATTACAAAAACCACATATAACTCATGCATTGGGATGGGAATAGTATTCTTTTATTATTTTCAAAATGAATCAGCTTACAATTTGAAGTCGAGACCGGCCACCGCTCCTTGATCCTGATCCTGGGCTCCTCCTCCTCTTTTGTCCTTCAACTGCTTTGTGTTAATTCTCCTTAGGCTTGAGGAAAGGCTAAAGGGTTGGGACAAATGGATTTGGTAAATGGGCAGAATTTCTTCGCTATCTTTTTCCTCCTCCAAATGGTACCCCTACCCCTTCTTTTATAGGCTAGAAAGAGCTAGGGTTTTGGACAAACTCTCGGCCATGCATGGCCGGGAGTTTCAGTTAACTGACCCATAGCTTTTTGTCCCGTCGGAAACTTTCCTATTTTTGAGTTTTGTTAGGCAAACGCGGGCTGTAGTAGGCTTGCCAGCGTTCACACGCATGCAGTAGTGGGTTAGGGCGTGTGTGACTTTACTTAAGAGGATTTTCAAAGAGGTTGTTCAGCAGATGTTTTGGCAATGAAGGGATATGAGTTGGCCTAATGCCAGGTAAGCATGTGTGGTGCAATTTAGGGTTATAACAGATGGCCTCTAATGTGTGAGGTCAGAAGAGCATCTGATGGCCAAATACATTACCAATCTTTTACCAATCTGTACTGATATGTTGAATGAGGGAGCCCAAGAATCAGGAATCAGGAGGTGTCGTCTGCAAAATAACAAATGTCTCACTGAGGAGGGCATACTCATTCTAGGGATAAAATAGAACCATGAATACCAATCAAATACACTGTAGATCTATGTCAAATAACTATAAAGAGTAGCTGCAAATAATACACAGCAGAGCTACATCTCGAAATCATAAAGATATACATATAGAGTATCCATCTCCCATAAGCTGATTTGGCTTGATGGTTGTACTTCGGAGCTCGAGAAACAACTTCAAAATCTTCTAAACTCGGGTATGAGTGTAATATGAGTGTACGACTGCACTACCTAGAGGTCTTCGACGGGTCGTCGGTTATGGACTTGATAATCTTGATGATCGGACTGAAGGCTTCAGTGATTTCGAACAAGGACTTGATTGGACATTCAGGATGGCCGGGTATGTGGACAAGAGACATATTGCAGAGGGGCCGACTCAGGCTTAGTGACAAACTTCCCTTGGATAATAGCATGATAAATGACAAGACTCAGGCAGCATAATTGTTAATCATAAGTCTACGAAGCAGGAGGCAACACAAACTCTCCATATGTTTGGAAGAGTAACCAAATGGTGGAGGACACAACTCTATATAGCGAGAAAAAGCTTCCTAAGGTCGTACTACATCCCATAGTCTGATGATCAAATGGACATATGTGCTTTATCCAAGGGCGACTCATTATGCTGCCAATAAAGAAAATACTTTTCCCATCCTCTTTTTGGGGTATATTTGATTTTTTTGTTCTTTTTGATAATTTTGAAAAAGAATAAAGGAATATTACGTTACAATGGAGGAACAAGTACTGAAAACATATAAGCTCAAGGCACAAGGACAAGATTGATGTTCTGGTGAAATTATACTCGAGAAAAATCCTCCAGCAGCCAAAGGTGTTAAGACGCAAACGCAAACTGTTACAAGGCTGATGAGTAAGGTATGCAAATGTGGTTGATAGAACACACAATGGTAACGTCCTTCGATGTAAGTTTAACGAGCCCAGAGAAGGGAAGCTCGGTGGTTTTTCATATTTAGAGAGTCTAAAAAAGCATTAAAGGAAACTCCATTGGGGTACCCTTTTCTTCAATAGTCTAGTCAGTTCGAAAAAGGGATAAACTAGCACCGATTAGACGTCAATTCAAAACCATTTTAACGAGTGTGACAAGGACAAGATCACTCGGTGATTTTTTCACTTTTAAGGAGTCTGAAAAAAGCTTAACTATGGACTCCGTCAGGAATATTCTTCTGGACCAATTTTACGAGTGTGAAAGAATAAGGTCACTCGACGATCTTTTCAATGTTAGGGAGTCTGAAGAGAGATTAACTATGGACTCCGGGGGGGTTTCTTTTTCGTAAATTTAGTTCTTCAGGCCTGAAAAAGGAACAAAATTATACCCGAGAATACTCTTCTAAAGAATGGGAATTCGATAGAGTATAACTTTGTTCGTACAGTTGACCGTCTAGATCGAAAAAGGGGTAAACTACCGCTGGACAGACGTGACTTCAAATTTCAGTTTAACAAGCGTGAAAGGTCACAAGATCGCTCAACAATCTTTTCATGTTTAGAGGGTCTGAGAAGGGCTTAAAAGGAGACCCGTTATGTTTGGGGAGTCCGGAGGGTAAGGTAAAGAGTGAAAAAGACCCATGCAAATGAGGCTCAAACTCATATCCAGGAAATACTATACGGACTCATGAGCCTACTATGTTGTTAAAAACGGCATGGACACCATAATGCAACCAGGACCTACCTAGGGCATCCATGTTGTGGTAAGCTCTACCACTAATTTGCGACACTTCTAGAGTAGATATGACGGTTCTGTGTCACAACCGGGTGGGATCGATCCTATAGCATAAGAAAAAGCCAACGAGATGCAAAAGTTGGAGCGATATCCTAACCTATATGCTCAAGTGGATTTTTGAATTTTTTTTTTTTAT
>JASDQU010816560.1:75905-90622 GCA_032191745.1 Picea mariana
TGAAATCAATCACATCAGCGTCCCTACATATTTTTAAAAAAGTTAGATCATATTTCCTTCTCGTTAATTGCAATAGCATCCGCTCAAATTGTTGAATATTATTAGTTGTATCATGTTTGTACAGGGTCATTATTTATGTTCTAAGACTTTTGCGACCATTGTTGTGATGAGATAGTTCTTTCGGATTCATCACATTGGTTTTTTTATATTCAATGGAACAATTTGTTGAAAACCTGGCCAGGGTCAAAAAGGAATCTATAATATGGGGCAAGAAGCATAATGATTAGGCTAAAGCTATGTTATCCAACATGGAAAATCAGATTGAGGAGATTATTTTGACAAACTCGACATCCTCTTTCTCCAATGAGAAGGAACTGAGGCTCAATGAACTTATGAAACAAAGAAAATATTTTTTAGAAGAGGAGGAGGTGAATCTGAATAACTCAAAATTCTTCCACAACTATGCTAATCAGAGGCAAATCCATATTTCTATTACAAAAATAAAATACATGAATGGAATCTTGGTCTCTTCATTTGAAGAAATAGCGAACGTTGGCAAAGGATATTTTTCCTCCATTTTTAATAACCCTCAAGATTGTCACATTGTAGAAACGAAAAAAGTTGCTAAGCTATTCCCCAAATCCTTTACCAATGAGATGAATCTTTCCCTTCTTTAAGCGATCACTGAGAAGGAGATTTTTTCTACCCTTCCATCTTTTTGGAAGAGTAAAAGTCCTGACCCTAACGAACTGACCATCAAATTTTTCTTTGGGTTCTATGATATTCTGAAGTTTGATCTATTAAAATTTGTCACCGAAACTCAATCTTCAGGGAAGATCCTTGGTTCCTTCAACAAAACATTCCTATCCCCTAATCCCAAAGAAGAAATCCTCTGAGTCTTTTGACGACTTCTACCCTATCTCTTATTGCAACCTCATTTACAATATTATATCCAAAATAATTTCTAATCAACTCAAACCTATCCCGAGTGATTTACATATGAGGAACAATTTGGTTTCTTGAGTAAGAGATAGATCCATAAGATCATCTCAATCACCGAAGAAGCACTACCCTATATGAAAACTAAGATCTTTCCAACCTTGGTATTGAAACTCAATCTCTCCCCTGTGTGAATAGGATCAAGTCATGTGTTGAGTCTTTATTGTATGATATCCTTATTAATGGCTTCCCCTCTCAACTTTTCCGCTCTTCAAGAGACATCTGTCAAGGGTGCCTTCTCTCTCCTTTTTTATTTCTAACTTTAGTGGAGGGTCTCAGTAGGCTGGTTAAACAATATTAGGTGGAAGGGAGACTCAAAGGTATCAAGATATCACTCTCTGAAACTTTGTCACACCTTCTTTTCATTGATGATTTAATCCTCTTCGGTTCAGGTTCATTGCAGGATTTTTTATCTCTCAAAAGGATTGTAGAAGAATTGTGCATTACCTTAGGTATGAAAATAAAATATTTGAAATCTACTATGTACACTCATTCTTTGTAAGAAAAAAATCTAGTACAGGTGGAGGTGAGAAACCCTTTTTCTAGTCAAGGCATTGATGAGGGTTTCAAGTATCTTGGCTTCATACTGAAACCAAATTCGTATGGATATGGAGATTGGATTTGGATGGTAAAAAAATTCCAGTCAAGACTGATGAGCTGGTCTCATAGATGGCTATCAAGAGGTGGCCGATTAGTTCTATTCAAAGTTGTCTTAAACAACATCCCAGTCTATTGGGCCACCATAGCCAAAATTCTGAAAGGAATTCTAGCAAAAATATGCAAAGTGTGTTTCCACTTTCTGTGGTCAGTAAAAACCGATTTTGTTGTCTTACTTGTGAAATGGACACACATTTTGATGCCCAAGGAGTATGTAGTATGGGGTATAAATAACTTAAATTGATTATATAAATCCCTTGCAGCCAAAAGCTTATGGAGGATTATAAACAACTATATGTTATGGGGAAGAGTGTTAAAATCTAAATACCTTGGAAACCAAATAGTTTTGGATTGGTTCAGATCCCCCAATAAAATGGGAAACATTAGTTCAATTGGTTGGAAGGAGATGGTGGAAGCTTTCCCATTGGTTGGAAACTAGACAGTTTGGCAAGTTGGGAATGGGAGAAGAGTTCATATTGGAGAATATCCTTGGGTTAACACAAGGCCTTCCTTCAAAGTCTCCAAGGAAAGAATCGAGGCTCTTCATGACAAAGGCGTATTTTCCTTATGGGATGCTAACAACATAGGTGGAGACTTTTTGGGAAGAACTGCATGGAAAGCAGTGAATATATATGATTGTTATATTGTTTTGAAAGAGGAAGAGGATGACTCTTTTTGACGCTTTAATCTGTCAGACTGAAATGACAACCTCATCAGGACATTAGCCCCCCTTCGTTTTTAGAGAGGTGGTTCTCCTCTTTGGCTAAAATATATATATTTGAATATCTTGGAGTAGGGAGAGTGCTAGACAAAAAACACCAAATATTTATTTCTTGGATTTAAATTAAAATGGTTCTTCAATAACCCAATATGATATTTATGTGCAACAAGAAGTTATTTACAAATAAAAGATTGAAGAGGAGCTTCAATATCAGAAAATACAAATACTCAACACCAAATATGTAATCCTCTATAGATACATTCATATCTCCTCACAAGGGAAAAGAGAGAATATTTCTGATCATCTCAAATAATTTTAAAAGCGTATTGCATTCAAAATGAAAGGGAAATTCATAGTTCAACCTCAAATATCTCATACTTAACACTCAAAGTTACAAGATACATTCAAGATCAACCCCAAAAGTAATTATTTGTGGAGTCTTTCTCATAAAATATATCTAACAATATACAAAATCCATTTGACAGTCACATATATGGCTGTAAATTCTCCATGATCATATATGAAAATTCTTGGAATATCACAAGAAAAAACACTTGATAACTCAACCCCATGATTGTTTCAAGTATACAAACACAAAGCTTTGAGAAAACAATGTAGAAGAAGAAAAGGATGGAGAAGAATGAAAATATTTGCTTGTTGATCAAAAAATTGATTACATAATTATGGCTGGTATGTTTCTCTCTTTCTCCTTTGAATTCCCTCTCAATAATGAATTCTTGGAACTCATGAAGTCTCTTTTTTCCCTTTTTAAAGAAACGTTCTTCTAACTACTTGAGTAGTTAGAGTTTTTTATTTTTCTCTTTAAATTCTTTTTTATTTTTTAGAAAATCACTTTAATTAAAATAAAATTGGAATCTCATTAATGACTTGAAGTCATTGATATTCATTCTTTAAAGTGGTCCCCAAAAATATTTAAATAAATTTTTTTTTAAATAAACTTTTATTTCGAATAATTTTTAATTTGATGTCTCCTTTAAGAGATGTCTGTGTTTTAATTTTATGGTAAGTATTTGGATATTTTCATCCCTTTAAACCACTTCTTATGTGATATTAATACTCTTATCTTTCCAACAATATAAATTTTCCCAAATCCGTCGCCCAGATATCAAGATATGAGCTTGTGAAGTTGAGTTGTCCTGCAGGCCCATTAAAAATGAAGATACCTGATATTTTAATTTATGTGAAAAATTAAGAAACCTTCAGCCTTTAAAACATTTACCATCATCTTCTATGTCTAAATACCTTTCCAACGGTATAAATTTTGTGCTATTCCAACAGCCGGAGCTCAAGTTATGGCCTCCGCAAGATCAACGCTCAGCCATTGTCGATCAAAATTGATGGGCAAATCTCAGCCCTTGGATTGAATTTTCTTTTCTTTATACAAATTTGACTTTTTATTCATAGAGGTTATCCCACATGCATGGGATATCATAAATATTCATGATATATAATACTAAGTGTTTCATACACTTAGCAAGAAACAAAGAAGAGAAGAAATTATGGAGCTTGGAGGAATTGGCCCTTGGAAAATTGTTGAATAAAATAATATTTTTTTGGAATCCCGTTGTTGTCCACCTCACACCCAGTCACCATGATGAGTCATCCAATAATATGTCACCACAATTCATAAATTGATTGGCTGCCACATCATTCAATAATATCACGACATGTGTCTCTCTTTTTTTATGTTTCCACGTGTAATGCTCCAATAAGAATATTCCACGTGTCTCCTTCCACGAATTGCCATGTGTCACAATTCCATGCTTCCATGTTGAATTTTGTGTCCACCTCACACCCAGTCACCATGATGAGTCATCCAATAATATGTCACCACAATTCATAAATTTATTGGCTTCCACATCATTCAATAATATCACGCCATGTGTCTCTTTTTTTATGCTGCCACATGTAATGCTCCAATAAGAATGTTCCATGTGTCTCCCTCCATGAATTTCCATGTGTCACAATTCCATGCTTCCATGTTGAATTTTCTTATTGGTTCATGGTTTAAATGATGAACACTTTGGAATAATGGTTAAGTATAGGAGAGAAGGTGGAAGGGTGAGTGAGGTGAAGGGGGAGGATTCATAGACAACAGAAGTTAAAAGGGTAGTTTGTAGGTTGCAGGAGCGGGTTGAGGGGTTGGGGAGTGAGGTGAGTAAAGGAATGAGGGATGGCAAGTGTCGGCGAACCCAAAAAGGATTGTGAGTAGTTATGGGGAAAGGGGATAAATGTAGATGACAAAAGTGAGGGAGGAGAAATGTAGATAGTGGGAGCGGGGGTGTGGAAGGTGAGGGGGAAGGGTGAAGGAGTGTGATGGGTGTCTTTCCCCACCATAGATTGAAATATGGATTGAAATATGGCTAAGTATGGGAGGATAAGGGATAAGGGAGTGGAGAGGGTGGAGAGATAAGGAGAAGGGTAGGAGTGGATTTGGGTGGAAAAGAGAAAAATGGTTAAGTGTTGAGATGGATGGAGATGAAAGGTGAGAGAAATAAGTGATGAGAATATTTAGCCAAAATTTGAAAAAGGAGAGAAGAACATGATACTTAGAACGATTCTTCAAAACCAGACCTATGGCCTAGATCTTGAATAACTTAGGCATACGAAAACTGATTTCTAATCCGAAAAGTGTGTGGAGAAGATGAGACTGAGGGCTGCAGAATGAGCTTATGAAAGTTAAAAAAATGTCTTCTTTTGATATCAAGGATTTTATGAATTCAAGAATAGGAAAATATAGATGACCAAATTTTGGTCAACAACTGGCTCCAACTGCGGGATAATGACCCCCTATGGGTTATTGAGAACACCAGAATTTCAAGACCAACTTCCTTCTCCATTGGGATATGGGTTCATCTTCAAAATTAACTTTTGTAATTCTTCTTCTTTCATGGATTTATATTCAAACTTCGATATAAATACTGCCTTATTGTGCAAAACTTGAACTGAGAAATAAACTATGTACAATAAGATCTACCTACCCTATCCTACTTGGAGGAAAGAGACAATTTTAGGTGTAGGTAGATTACCAATGGAGCCATTCGAGCATCCAATTGACTTGTGAAATTGGATCCAACAATAAGAAAAAGATCGGGGCTGCTACCAATAAATCAACAACATGAAAATCAGGAGGATGTCCAAAATTTACCACAATGGGATTGAGAAATGTGTGCAGAAGACGTGTTTGCATTGGCGGGTTGACAATGCTTTTGAACCAATATTCAATATAATCTACTCTTGGATGCCCAAGAGTGTTGTTATCTTCAGTCAAATCAGAAATTTATTTCTTTAAATAATTTTTTTTTCTTCTTTCTCCACATTCAAGATTCTTGTTTTACTAGCGATGTCTTGGAAATGTTTTTCTTCAATGCAATGACTACCTTCTTTGTTCTCAAAATTGTTTTCTTCCACCATTTATTCTTTATTTTGGCTGAATTCTTATTGCATATTTGGTGGAGATTCTTTAATTTCTTCCTCATATGGAGCATATGAGAGGCCGATATATTTGTCTTGGTCTTTGGAATTTGTGCCTTCATTCTCAGCAACAAGATTTGATTTAGAAAATTCTTGCAGTGTTTCATGATATTTTTCTTTTGAATCATTCATTTCATGTTTTTGTATCCATGTGGGAGAGGGTGGGTGGTAAAACCTTTCAAAAAATAAATATTCTAATATTTCCCAATTGGTAATGGTACTTGACAACAATGAACTATACCATTCAAGATATTGAAGAATTTTTTTGATTCATATAGAAAAAGTAACTATTTTCTTGAATCTTTCTTTTCAAATATTGAACCATTGAGACTCTGGTTCCTCAATCATATATGAAACAAGGCCTTAGACACCTTTAAAATAAATCGCTCCCCAGTATGGTCGCCAAAAATGTTGACACTTGAATCTGTTAGGACCGAAACGAAAACATCATGAGGACATTAGTCCCCCTTCATTTTTAGAGAGGTGGTTCTCCTCTTTGGATAAAATATATATATTTGAATATCTTGGAGTTGGGAGAGTGTAGACAAAAACCCCCAAATATTTATTCCTTGAATTTAAATGAAAATGGTTCTTCAATAACCCAATATGATCTTTATGTGCAACAAGAAGTTATTTACAAATAAAAGATTGAAGAGGAGCTTCAATATCAGAAAATACAAATACTCAACACCACATATGTAATCCTCTATAGATACATTCATATCTCCTCACAAGGGAAAAGAGAGAATATTTCTGATCATTTCAAAGAATTTTAAAAGAGTATTGTAGTTAAAATGAAAGGGAAATTGATAGGTCAACCTCAAATATCTCATACTTAAAAGTCAAAGTGACAAGATACAGTCAAGATCAACCCCAAAAGTAATCCTTTGTGGAGTTTATTATGGGGAAAATCTCTCTATGGAATGGGTTAAACGACAACAGACAAAATGGCACGCATAAATCAACTCTAATACAAAGTATGTTATATAAATGAAATGCTAACAAGACAAGTTCAATAGCCTACCTTGTTCGGACGTTTGAATAAGACCATCATTGAGCACACAACTCAAATATTTATACCTGCAACTTGTCCTCATCAACCAAGATACACAAGCATATGGTGATAATATATAATGTTAGCATATAGATTAATATAATCCATTAACATACATGACAAAAAATCCCATGGAATAATAATTCAAATATTTGCAAGATATCAATTGGATGAGAAAAGAGTATTTCTATTAAAATAATCAGCATAAGTATATAGGTGAAAAACTTCTGTAACGACACATATCGAAACTGAGAAACTAAGTTCCTCTAGCTGAGCCTCCACCACTTCAATCCTCCACCAAAGGAAATATCATATAAAGGAGCCAATGAGGTTCTCCATCACAAAGAAGAAAGAGCTTGGGGGTTGAAGAAAGAGTTTAGACTTTCAAGGAAAAAGGGATGCAGACTCAATATGAAGTGAAATTCCTCCAGAGTGTCTTTTCTCCCAAAGTTGAATTGTTGAATCTCCTCCAAGGCTTGGATATGGCTCAATTTATAGCCTTCAAATGGAACTGAAGGGTCGAGTTGGAGCATTTCTAGTATATGGAAGGTCAAGGATCATGGATCTTGTGACATGGCATGGAAACCCAACATATATTTTTAATTTTGAGCACCAAACCTGATGTACGCGGGATGTAGTGGAGCAACCTTCATATACACTTGGTGTCTAACTGATAAGGCACGTATATGTGGAAAAATGTGTTTTTTGGCTCTGGAAGGTATACAAGGGGACTTCACCTCTGTATAGGGAAATGGAAAGGCCATCCAAACAAGTTGCATGGGGTGAGGAATGTTTTTTGAAATAGATGCCCCTTAATGTGTGAGGTTAGAGGAGTATCTGTGATGGCCAAAATACATTATAATTCCCATAAGTGGAGTAGTGGAGACTCAGATGGAAGTTCTATTTACCCATGAGAATATTACAATCCATAATGACTTTGTACACATGGCTTCCAATCTGAATTACACTGTAGATCCATGTGAAAATATATCAAATAGTTTTTCATGGCCATGAATAGGCAATACAAAGCAGACACATGTCATAGGCTGTCATAGTCACGAACAAGGCGCGGTGGAATCCAGTCTCAAAATAAATCTGAAGATATCTATATACAATGGAGCAGGGATGATTTTAAGGATGGAATTTTATTTTAAAATGTAGAAACCTTGGCGAATCTTACTAATCCTTCATATGCCAACTATAAATGTTTGGCGATATTTTTGCAAAAATATTCAAATTTATGAGGATTTTACATAGTTTTTATAAACTTTTGACGATTTTTAAGGAAAAATAATTTTATCCTATACAATTTGGGTGAATCATTTTTAAAATAGTGAATCACGTTTTTGGAAAAACCATGGAAAATTAGCCCATGAGCGAAATTTAGCCCCTAAAATCATCCATGCAATGGAGTATAATCTGATCTCCCATGCTCACTGAAGTCATATAGGTACTGGTCCACTGAAAGACAACAACAACTTAGGAATGCTACTACTGTAAGCTGGAGGTCTTCTACACTATCCACCGAAGGTGCAAGTCTACATTATGTGAATAGAGGAGTTGAGGTTGAACACAATGAGACTTCGTTTGATTATCAGTCATTAAGGTATACCATTAACAAACACGAGACAACCTATTGATAATGAAAGTAGGTATCAAGGCACCAAGTACATTCTAAAAGTGTGAATAATGGTGTTAAGTTCGAACAATTGAAGAATCCATCGATTGGGAGACATTGATGCATTCCCAACTGTCAATAGTGGGAGAACCTACCATTGATGACTGCAAGTCTCTAGGTACTCATAAGACTCTAGGACTCATTTCCAGAATAGATGAGTTGAAGTCAATGGAAGGAGACCCACTGAAAGGAGATAATTAGGGCATATCTCATCAGTCAGCATGAGGTACAAGCTAATAGCTTGATGATTAGGAGGAAATCAGATGAATATGATGTTCACGAACCAAAGACCATGTGCGTCTCCAACATGCACCAGATGCAAGTAGTGCATGAAAGAGACCCTCTGAATAGAAATCAATAAGAAAAACTGATGGAAAAGGCAAGGAAACCACCAATAAGGCTAATGGAATCCAATAAATTGCATGAATCCCAATGTGTGAATAGATTTATTTCCGTCGAACACAAGGGAAACCCCCCAGTTAGTGACCAATGAGGAGATGTCAACTATTGGGTTCAAGGTTACCTACCCATAATGAAAGTAGGACTAGGGTGCATGGTAGGACTACAACTTCATGTGACTCTGAGATACAGTGAGGGTATGGCTGACATGAAAAGTAAAGAGTTCTAAGAAATGGCTGACACAGGATTATAAACTTCCTTTGAACAAGAGCATGAGACAGATGGATAACTCAAGAAACATAGACTTGATGATGAGACTTCGTGATGCAGGAGGCATCGAAAAACTCTCCACGGGGACTAGAAGAATAACCACTAGGAGGAGTGGACCCTAAGTAACGAGCTCAACTTCCTCAGTTCATGCTAAACCCAAATTTTGGATGATATTGGTCTCAAAAGTTTGTGCTATATTCAAAGGCGACACAACTGTTGCCGATATGAGATATATTATTTTCCCGTCTACATTTTTTGTTTTTTCATAAGCAAAGAAATGTTATGATATAGGAGAGGAAACGAGTGTCGCAAGTAAGAAACTAGCTCCAAACAATGGAGCATACCTATATTCAATGCAAGGAAGTGCATGTGGGGCATGGACACTCAGGGGAATGTTTCCTCTTAGGGTACAGGGTGTCAAGCTGCAAAGGATATATAAAAGGCTCTGCTTGGATAGTGATGCAAATTGCTTAGGTAAGAGGCTTATAAAGAGAAAGAAAGAACCGACAATAGGCTCAATACTGCAAGCAGGATGATGGAATTTGATTACAACTTAACTCTAAAGAATGTCCTTTTTCATAGATTTAGTCCCCTAGGCCCGAAAAAGTATAAAATAATAACCAGGAGAACTCTTCTAGCCAATTGTGACTAGAGTATTCCTTTTTCATAAGTTTTCTACTTGGTTCGAAAAAGGGTTAAACTTACCCCAAATATATGTCCTTTAAAATCCATTTAACGAGTGTGAAAGAGACAAGTTCACTCAATAATATTTTCATTTTTTAGAGAGTCAAAAAATATCTTAACCAAGACTCAAGGGGAGTTCCATAGGTAATGGTCATAATGATTGTGAGTAAGAATATGGGGTTCGAACGCAAATTCATATCATAACTATAAGGGACTCTCGGTCCTAAGGAATAACTTCTGCATGGGCACCAAATAGCACAAAGGTTCTAACTAGGGAACGCATGTTTGGTAATCCTTTACCATTTAATAATGACACTTATAGTAGCAGTAGGAAGGTTCTATGTTGCTAATAAATGGGTTCATACCTAGGACGTATGGATCACGGTCGTAGGATGATTCAGGAGTGAAAAATGGAGTGACAACCTATCCTATATGTCGGTGAAAGAATATACCCACCGAAGGCATGAATGGGCGGTATGATGCTGGAAACTGAAAAAAATCATAGACAAAACCACCAAAAACCAAGTCCTTCCACTGCACTATTAGTCCATAAGGTCAAAAATTAGCACAAACTATAAGAAATGGGTAAAAGTAATTCTACTAATAGTAAAAATAGACCATTTTACCATACCATTTGAGTTTTTTCACCCACATAGTGCATTTTAGGCCATTATTTCCATGATATTCAAGTGTTGATTGCAGGAGCTACGATCAACCAAATCAACAACCTTCTGGACCAAGTAAGTTCCCATCTCCTCTACTTCATGTTCAATGGTTTAAATTTCAATTTTAGGCCCCATTGTTTTAGTATTAGAGGGCGTAATATGGAAATTAGGGCGTACGCGGGTGACAGTTCATCATGTCACGTATACGACTCCATATACGTGGGCAAAGTGAATCTTGCATGCATATATGGAGCCCTATACACAATTGTTACCAAGTCAGCCTGCATACAAGTTCGTGATCAATATTTTTGAAAGGTTTTAACTCAAAAAAATGGTTTCTCCTCTGCAGGATGGTGATTGAATGGAGGGAGAGGGAGCATGAAGATATAGATGCAATAGTGGGGAGGGATCCAAGGGCCAAAAAATATCTAAAAATATGTGGCATTTCCAAATTTTTGGCTCTCAAGGGAATGAGGTCTCAAGTGAGGTTACTCCAGTTGCTAGTAAACTATTGGGATCCGAAGACATAGTCCTTCAACCTCGATGGGAAACCATTGAGGATTGAAGTGGACGATATATACTTCATCACATGATTGTATCATCGAGATGAGGTAGTGAATCTCAAGGCCCGAGGGGATGGGGGTGGTATGAATATGGAGGAGTACATTGCCACCCACTATGTTGCAGGCATAGATAAAGTAGTGAGCCAACTCCCAATCAGGGTGATCGAGAACCTAATCTTAAAGATCGTTGTGCTTGTACTTACACATATTTCAGGGTCAGCCTCATTGCACCAGGCATGCAGGCCACTCATGTTCTATGCGATGGAGTGTTTAAGACCCATTGTTTATGACTGGTGTACCTCATTATTGGCTAACATGAAGATCCAGTTGATAGATTGCAAACAAGGGAAAATGAGAAACTTCGGATTTGCATCCATTATTTGTAGTTTTTTCTTTGAGAGGGTTCCAGGCTTGAGCCCTAGAGTATATATTATTCCACATGGAAAGCGTGATCCAACCATGTCATGGTGGACTGATGTGATGAGGTGGTAGGGAGCCAACCCCCTACAATGATGAGTTCTTTTTCTGGTGGCACCGATAGGTCATAGCCATTAACGACTACCCTTACGATGAGATTGAATATAGAGGGGATCCATACATGCCTTTGCCACCAGGTTCCACCTACGGTGACATTGGTAAGAAATGTTTTTATTTATTTCATTTATTTTTGTTTTTCAATAATAATAAATAAATAAAAATGCAAATATTTTTGTATGGTATCAAGTATTAACAGTTGCATTGTTACGCAAATGTAGGTCCATGACGGCTAGAGGGATTCCCACGGCAATGGTGTAGGAGCCAAGGAGATGAGCATGCAGGAGGAGATGTAGAGAGAGTGTTGCAGAATGTGTAGGGGTACCTGTCTCGATGGACGCACATGATTTCTATCGTTCAAGTGGAGGATATTCTAGAGGCGATGCAATGATAGGTGGTGGGTGTACCCCGTGTGTGGGTGAGACTCTTCCAGTGTCTCACAAACTCTGTAGTGTGATATTATCATATGCATCTGATGCCACAGGCGTAGATGCCATGGTCATATTATATACTGGTCATATATGTATTTTGAGGGTGTGAGCCCCATGTTGTACTATGAAACCATATTTTTTGAACTCGAAAGGATGAAATATAAAAAAAATTGGTCTTCGACTTTACTTATATATGTTACAATGTGTACATGCATGAATGTTTTTTCTTTGCTTAGTTATGTGAAAAATGACAACCTAGGTATGTGATTATAAGTAATAAAATCAAAGTATCATTACAAAATTCGTACCCGTAGGAATCGTCGGAGTAGATTAGGGTCTCACACACAGTAACTATCGTTTAAATGACATACGACTAACTGGGATTCCAAGAAAACCTATAAATATCGAACACCATGTGAAATGACATCACATAATGACTATATAACAACTCTATACTCAACCACATTATTCGTTGATGGCTCCAGATGAACGCCACCTTAAGACACCAATTGTCCCTCGGGTGAGTAAATGACCCAAGCAACACAAGCCATGTTCCGCATATGACAACTAGAACTGTCTATGAATCCTAAGTAAACTGAATATTCCATTGACATATTCCAACCAAGTGAAAACTTGATCAACAAGTCGATGACACAAAGGAAAATATGTATATACACTAAGATACACTAGTATACAAATATTCACGGCCAAGCATGAGGGATCAAGCGTAATACCTTTTAAGGTAGAGCCCATTTATGGGCTTATCCAACATATTCCCTTCATAATATTCCAATTCATAGGATCCTCTCTCTAAGATACGTCGCACGATATAAGGACCATGCCACATGGGGTTGAACTTGCCTGCCCCCAATGGTTCTTTGGCTTGGTCATACATGAGAACCAAGTCACCCTCGGCGTACTGTCGAGGACAGATAGACCTATCATATTTAACCTTAACACATCCTTTATTCTCTTTGATATCCATAGAGGCATCTCGACGTTTCTCATTGAGATGCTCTAGGTGTACAAGGCATTCTTCAAGATCGGATGTGTTAGGTAGGAGCTCAATTTCCAACTTGAGGGAAGGGATTTCACATTCAATCGGAAGAATCAACTCCACACCATGTACTGACTGAAAAGGAGAGAAACCGGTGGAAGTATTTACCGAGGAAGGTAGGGTCCAAGGGTCATTGAAATATGAAGTACAGAGAGGAAAAAACCTCAATGACGATGAATACTCACTGGAAATGGCATGAATGTGGTGAATTGGTGTCACGAAATCAAAGCTACCCATGAGAGAGGAATACATTCTGACACCAACATCCTCAGTTTCCTGCTGAGAATTGTCGATCACATGGATTGAAGGTTCAACATATGCATTAGGACTAGCATACGAAAAGGATAATTTCTCAATCGTCACTATTTTCCCTTCGTGAGGAAAACATAAAGTGAAGAAAACAGACGACACAATTGTTGTCATAGCATAAGTCCAATTACGCCCTAGTAGTAAATTATAGTCGATGGGTGTGTTGGATTACTGAGAGGGGGGTTGAATCAGTAATAGAGAAATTTAATTCCTTTTAACCATATAATCCAAGTGTTATATCAATGTAGCATTATCATCCAATAACTACAGAGTAGTAAGAAATGAACAAATGAACAATCATACACATACACAGCACACCAGTGTTTTACGTGGAAACCCAAAGCGGGAGAAAACCACGAAATGATTTTTCTTATATGTCTTGAAGAATTACATTCATTGGAAGCACCAACTTCCTTTGTTTTCTAGATACAACTGGAAGGAGGCTCCAACCCCCTAGTTTAGGCTACAACCTGAGGGAAGCTCCAACTACCCAATTCTCTCGATACAACTAGAAGGAGGCTACAACCCCTTATGTTCTCCGGATACAACCGGAAAGTGGCTACATCCATCTATCCTTTCCCCATCCATTCGCCCTGACGTATAAGTAGAATGATGGAACCACTTCACACTATCACTGTGAGATATATTGTTGTAAACCTGTACCAATCAACCTGTAATCAACCTGTACCATAAACAAGTGCATCAACCATGCAGCAAGTTGTACAAAACCTGTACCATGAACAAGTGCATCAACCATGAACCAAACCTGTACAAAACCTGTACCATGAACAAGTGCGTCAACCATGCACCAAACCTGTACAAATAACCTGTCACAACAACCTATCAAAACAACCTGTCTCATCAATCTTATTAGCCAAATCATATCTACTCACCGATATCAATCACCAAGATAACTCTCAAAGATGTGCATCAACCAACCATAACACAACAAATCATAATCATCACCAAGATCAATATGTGCTTCTAATAATATACCAATACAAGTATGCTACATCATCCATAAACCATGTGTCAACAATACTACTAACAAGTGCCTCCAACCATGTACCAATCATGTATCAACTACTCATCAATATGTACCAACATCATCAACTATACACCTCATGTATGTGCCAATTCATCAACTACTTGTCTCAACCATGTACCCAACATGTACCTCAACCAAAATCCCTCATCAATT
>JASDQU010816560.1:93305-107046 GCA_032191745.1 Picea mariana
ACATTCTCTTCAGGGCGCACTTTGATTAGTGTAGGAGGAATGGCCCAGGGTGGGGAATGGTCCAGGACAAACATTCCTTAGGGTTTATACATTCTCTCTAGGGCGCACTTTGATTAGTGTGGGAGGAATGCCCCAGGGTGAGGAATGGTCCAGACTCAGACATTCCTTAGGGTTTATACATTCTGTCCAGGGTGGACTTTGATTAGTGTAGGAAGAATGGCCCAAGGTGAGGAATGGTCCATGCTTAGAAATCAGAAACAATCCTTCTTCCTTGTTTGAGAAGAATAGGGCAGATAGCCCATTGCTGATGAGGGCATGTATTCTTTCAAATCTCACAAATGTGAGTGAAATATTGGCCCAGATGATTCAGTTTATTTTTAAGAATATTTTATGTGCAGGATGGCATCAGATGATTGTTATGGAGACTACCTATCTCCAGACAGTAGAGATATATTACTGTGGTGAATATGTTCCATTATTTTGAGGCAGATATTCTTTCAGAGCTCATAGATGTGAGTGAAATATTGGCCCAAACAAATCAGTTTATATCATAACATTGTTTCTATGCAGGTTGCTATCAAATGTTTGTTATGAAGACTGTATGACAGTAGATGAGGACTACTGTGGTGGATATGTTCCATTGTTCGCAACCATATGTTGTTGATCAAGTACTTGTGGGTTACTTGGTGTGGTAGTGTACCACTAGATTGTAGTTATGTACTACTATGGATAGACACAGTTGTGTTCTATTTTTGTTCTAACTTCCTTAAAGACTATCAGCAGTTTATTGAAAATAATCACCATCCAGACAAATGATGAATAGAGATTTTCCAAACGGAAAATTGGTTCAGAGCATTTACTCCTCTAGATTATAAGAGTGGCCCTTGTATCACTCTATGGTGTGAGTGACTTATCCAGCATCATGTCTAATTACTCTGATGAAGTATGGTTTCGAGAGATGATGCAGTTGATGGTGATGGTGATGCTCATGATCTAGTCATGAAATAGTCTAGACGACTATATTGATGCTACCGGGTAAATGGTATGTTTTTGTGCTCAAGTCCATTACCTGTAATACCTCCCTAGCTAGGAGGGAGTGTTAATATTATGGTAGATGCGGGAGGTATTTACCTCCACATGTGAACCTGAAGAGAATAGAAGACTCCGAAAAGAAAGAGATAAACCCTAATGTGTTGGATAATAACCCTAGAAGTCTTATCGGCTCAAGAAGATAATTTATATTGGGTTATTAGCCTCCAAGAGAAGAAGTTGGCCAGAAATAATAATAATATACTAAACAGACACATATCCAGAAGGAGAAGTCAGCCCCAGCAAATCTGGCAGAACCAGTATAAATACAGGGCGCCAGTTCTCATTTGACAGCATCTCAGAGTTGTAGTTCCCAATTTGGTGCGCACTGCAGTTCCCAGCTTGGTGCGCATGTGTGGAGGAGAGCTGCAGGTGCAGCTGCTGCAGCTAGCAGTTTCAGTGTTGGCTTGGACTATCTCTTAGCTAGGGTTTGGACTATCTAATCAGCTATTGTTGGTGCGTTATCCTTGGAGGAAGATGCGCTACACCTTGTTTGGCTATCTAGCCTAGGGTTTGCTTCCAGAGTAATTCTCAGTCAAGGTTAAGGTGCTCAGAGGGTGGCTTCAGCCTATGGTTGGGTGACGAGGGTATCGTCAATGGTAAAACGAGCACACCATCTTCTATATTCTAACATTCTACTTGTTGGTACCTCATGAATTCTACAATTGCAACACGAATTCGCTCAGCAGCAAAATGTGTGCTTCCTTGGATGAATTTCAAGAAAAACTTCACTCATATGCCCACAACCTCTTTCTCCATGATATTTGAGATCCAAATAGCTTCCAAACGTGCCCACAATAGCTACCTTTAGGCTTTAGCACTCAGAACTCCATTGTTGGCTAGAAAACTCCAAAAACTACTCTTTATGTAAAAACGTGAATGCATAATTCTGGTCTCTTCCCCATACAAATTTGCTTGACTTGCACTCTTCCTCAAGTTTATTGTACTCAACCCCCATTATCTCAATAACTATGGGATGTGACTCTCACACCCACCCTCTTACACGAATTCAATGATTGGGCCCTAGAACACTCAACAACTAATGGAAGGTTCATGGTAAGGATAATTTTGAAAAAAATAAGAAATGGGTTTTGGTTTAATAGACATGGATAACTCTCCCCCTTTGACCCCTACCCTTTCTTATGGATACTTAGCCCCCAAATATTCGTTTGTGTCCATCTGCAACTGGTGATACATTTGATCCATTATATTCAATTTACATCATTTACATATTACATTGTTTTGTCTCTCGACCACATACTACGTTTAAAATATACATCACTTGGCTCCCAGCTATGTACTACATCTACAACATACATCACTAGTTTGGGGTTTGAAAATGGGTATGTTACATTCCCCTCCCCCTAGAAACTACATTGTCCTCGGTGCACATTACCATACAGTTTACACATTGACATATATAAAAGCATTACATCAAAATACTTGATAATTCCACAACTTAATGACTCACGCAGCAATTCCAATGAGCAACTCCTCTTTCCCCTCAACCCACACATCGATTGGAAAAGAAATATTAGAGTTGCAGCTCCAGGAACTTCAATTGCCAAAATGGAGTCTTCATTCACTTATGTACAATTGTACATTTAGTTTTCTTCAAAATTTTCAAAAATATGTGGGTATGCTTCCTGCGTGGCTTCCTTGTGTTCCCATGTAGCGTCTTCAGGACCGTAACAAGTCCATTGAACCTTTACCAAGTCGATGGATTTGTTCCTAAGAATTTTGAATTTCCGATCTAGGATGCACACTTGTTCCACCCAAAAATCCCCTTCGTTCCTGGATCACATTCCAATCAATCACATGATTAGGATCAGGTACATACTTTTTTAATACAAACACATGGAACACGTTATGAATTCTCATGGATGCAGGTAATTCTAGCATGTATGCAAGTGGTCCTATCTTTTCTAAGACCTAAAAAGGCCCACAATATCTCTCTGCCAACTTTGGGCATATTCCCAATTTCAGCGAGCTTCTCTTGGATTTAACTTTTAAAAACACATGCTCTCCCACTCTGAATTCTATATGTGTTCTCTTTTTATCAACGTAGCTTTTATGCCGATCTTGTGCAACTTTTAAATTATGCTTGATTTTTACCATCTGTTCTTCTATTTTCTTTAACAAATCTAGCCCAATCATAACTTTGTCTGCTAGGTTATCCCAACTTACTAATGTATTTCATTTCCTTCCATATAATGCTTCAAACAGGCTCATCTTCAATGATTCTTGATACCCATTATTGTAAGTGAACTCAATTAAATGAATATAGTCCTCCCACCTAGAAGGCTTATGATCTGGATTATTTTGAAAATGAAATGAAGGCAGAGATATAACAATGAAATATACAAATATATTACAATAAACACATAGATACAGTAATGCACAATTTTTATTAATTAGAGAATGTACAAAAAACTGTAAAATTACAGAGTGAATGACTCGCTAGAATGGTGGCAGCTTATCTCTGAGAAGAGATGTGATGGCTACACTCATTGGCAAGAATATGATGATGATTACAATGAGGCTCTAGAGGCCTTTTAACATAAATAAAATCCAAAACCCTAACCTTGGAAGATGAAACGCCAAAAGGTTTGTGGGCCCTGATGGGGGTAGTTGGTACGTCAACTTCCCAAGGGCGTAACTTTTGCATACGATATTTGTTTGGGACGCACAATAACTCGTTTGAAAGGTATATCCAAGGAATACACATTTCTATGCCACACTTTAGCTAAAACATATATTGTTATTGTGGTGGTCCCAAAAAACATTGTTTAGGGCCTCAAAACGGCCCCAGAAGTTTAGGACCCGAAAAGCTGTAAAACATTACCAAGGTGGAAATCCTTGTTTTGAGCCAGTAGAATAGGTGGGTGGCCACCGATTTCCTCCTGGATCAATCCTCCTCCCTTATGAAGCAATTGTATCCATTATGTGAAGTCCCCAGGGAAGATTTTGATGAATCTGAACCTTAGTGAGTTGCTTTCCTTGCTAAAGAAGTTGGCATGCTTAGCTTGTTGAAGGTTGTTATGAACTTGTTCTTGGAGGGGTTGAATCTATTTAACCAATCTGGATGCATGATCTTCCGGAGTGTGGGAGGACTCTATCGGTGAAGATGCATCATGAAGAACATGAAGGTATTTATCATAACTTGGTTTGACTGGGAAGTGTGGAGGCACCCCCGTAGATGCAGTAGGAATATGTTGGTGCCCTTCTACAATATTGTTGATCTACTTATGTTGGATAGAAGGGTCTTGGGATGAGGCTACGGTGGTTGCAGTTTCCTTCTCTTCTGACCAAGTTGTGAAGAGGCTAAACTTTGCAGTATGAGAGATTACTTTGCGACACTGTTTTGTTGGTATAGTAGTCAAAACTACCTCTGGTATCCTGTAGGGATGACCCCCTAGAGTAACAATGATGCTACAGGGTCGAGATTCAAACGGCATGACGCTTCCACATATATGGTTGGCCTAACATAACTTAACATACTTCCAATGGGGAAACATCACAAAATACCTCATCCTTGAAGGGCTTGATGTCGTATGATAGGTGTCACTGCAAGCTAACATGAAGATATCGTCCCTGGCAGAGCCATCCGATGTTGTATGGCTGCGGGTGTGGTGTTGTTGGAAAATCCAACTGCTTGACGACCTCTGCTGAGATGATGTTCTTCTGGCTTCCTCTATCAACAATAAAATGCAACGGGGTCCCCTTCACCCACATTTGTGAATGGAAAAGGAGCTCCCCCTCCTCAAGATCCTCTGGTTCTTCTGGTTGGATTGTTGTGGTCATGATAGTAGCAGTGGGTTATGCATCAATTACTTGTCTCCTTTTATTATTGTTTGAATCAGAGTCTAAGTCATGGATCAACTCTGTTTCTTTGAACTCAACCACCAATGATTGTTTCGAGTGGCATTCATCGATGTTGTGCCAAGGGATTTTGTGGAAGTCGCACCACTTCCCAGTGCCCTTCTTTGTCTTCTCGTTTCCCTTCTTTTTATGTGGTTTGGATTGGTTGTCTTAAGGTTGATTTTTTTGTGAGTTAGGGCTACCTTTACCATACTTTGGTTGTTGCATATTTGCATACCTAAATTCCTGCTTATTCGGCTACTTAAATTTATGATCGATTTTGACAACATATCTATAAGCGGCTCCCAATGATGAGAAGTCCAAAAAATCTATTTCGGTTTGGATGTACATGTGTAGAGCCCCACGGTATTTCAAAACCAGATGTCGCTCAGAGTCTTTGATACCCATCTTAGTGCACAAGGTATGGAAGGTATTTGTGAACTCTAGCACTTTTTTGTCCCGCTTTTGATGTAGTGTGGTCCATCTCATGTACTGGTCATCATAGTTTTCCACAGGGTAATATTGCTCCTTGACCGCATTCATAAAAATCTCCCAAGTGGGATTGGCCCCAAATATTACAGAATCCTCTGTGGAATTTTTCTCCCAGTAAGTTTCCCACCAATGTTTGACATGGGGGAGAGCCTTAAGGAGCACAAAGGTGATCTTTTCTCTGTCGAAAAAATTGTGAATAGACAAATAACCTTCTAGCAAATTTAACCATTTTTCCAAAGAATCTTCATCGATCTAACCTTCAAATATGGGAATATCAAAATTAACTTGTACCTTGAATGGGGTAGCATCTCCAAAGTGATTGTTTGACGAAGACACGCCTATTATTGTCGCCTATTATTGTCGACAATCGTTGAAGGATTTGGGAAAAATTCTCCAACATATCGTTCCTTTGTTACGCGAGGGCTTCCGCGAGCGACAACTTGATGGGATCTTATACTCCCTCATTCCTCTTCTTCCATGGGATTCCGCTTAGGCTAGAAAGAGTGGTTATCCTCAAGATAAACTAGCTCGAGACCCAACTCTCTATACCCTGACCCCGTCGGGGACATGCACTAAGAAACAAAAAGGAGTAGCCCACTCTGATACACTCATCTGGATTATTTTGAAAACGAAATGAAGGTAGAGATATAACAATGAAATATACAAAGATATTTCAATAAACACAAAGATACAGTAATGCACAATTTTTATTAATGAGAGAATGTACATAAACTGTAAAATTACAGAGTGAATGACTCGCTAGAATGGTGGAAGCTTATCTCTAAAAAGAGATATGATGGATACACTCATTCACAAGAAGATGATGATTATTACAATGAGGATATAAATTCCTTTTAACATAATTAAAATCAAAATCCCTAAAGAAAATCCAAAACCCTAACTCTGGAAGATGAAACGCCAAAAGTTTTGCGGTCCCCGATGGGGGTAGTTGGAACGTCAACTTCTGACAGGCATAACTTTTGCATACGATCTATGTTTGGGGAGCATGATAGCTTGTTTGAAAGGTTTATCCAAGGACTACACATTTTTCCATCACACTTTGGCTAAAGCCTACAGTATGACTATGGCAGGCCCAAAAAACATTGTTTGTGGCCTCAAAATGGCCCTGAAATTTTAGGACTCAAAAAGCTATAGAAAAAATGCCAAGGTGCAAATTCTTGTTTTGAGTCAGTGGAATAGGTGGGTGGCCATTGATTTACGCATGTATCATCTTTTCCATTAGATATATCCTCAACATATCTTCAATTATTCGATTAATCCTTTATGTATGCCCATCTGACTCTAGGTGATATGTTGTGATGAAATTCAAATTGGTCCCAAATCCTTTAAACAACCCCTTCCAAAAATTGGAAGTGAACTTGGGATCTCGATCTGACACTATTGCCTTAGGCACACCATGTAGCCTGGAAATTACTCTCGTGTAAATTTTTGTAATATTGGCTACCTTATGAGTGACTTTTACCATAATGAAATGTGCAACCTTTGTAAGCTTTTCCACCACTACCATGATGGAATCATGTTTCCTTTTTGTCCTAGGAAATTTGATAATGAAATCGATATTAACAACTTCCCATTTCCATTTAGGAATGGGAAATGGTTGTAGCAACCACGTTGGATGTTTGTGCTCAGCCTTTACCTTCTAACATTCCATGCATCTAGCCAAATAATTAGTGACATCTTTCTTCATACCAAGACAAAAATAGTGTCCTCTTACAACTGTTATAGTTTTATGATATCCTTGGTGTCTAGTGTATGGCACCTTATGCATCTCCTTTAGAACTAAATTTCTCAATTCCTGAGAATTGGGAACATAAACTTTGTTCCGAAATAAGAGGATTCCATCCTCTTCTAGCTTGTAATCCTTATATTTTTGTTGTATATCATTTTTTTGTAAGTTTTCTTTAACTTGTTCATAATGTTGTTGTTATTACAACCTCTAGAATTCTATCTTTTAAATTTGTCATGTACATACTAATGGTTGTAGCGTTCATCTTATGCACCCTTCTGTTGACTGCATCAACCACCTTGTTCTCTTTTCCCTTTATGTGCTTGATATCAAAGTTGTGTTCGCTAAGAAATTCCATCCATCTAGTTTGTCTAGCATTTAGTGTTGGATGTTCAAAAAAATATTTCGGACCACTATCGTATGTCATTAATTCAAATTTTATGCCCATAAGGTAATGCCTCCACATTCTTAAGGCATGTAATATAGCTGCCAACTCTAAGTCATGCATGGCATAATTTATTTCATGCTCCTTCAATTTTCTGGACTCATAACAAATTGCATCCCCATTTTGAATAAGGACTCCACTGAGCCCTTCCTTGCATGCATCTGTACACACAACAAAATCCTCATCTGAATCTGCACCCTTCAAAATAGGTGCATTGGTTAATAAATCTTTTAAGAACTATAAATTTTCTTCACACTTGGAACTCCATTAAAATTTTACTCCTTTCTTTTGCAAAGATGTTATTGGGTGTGCAATCTTGGAGAATCCTGCAATGAATCTCTTGTAGTAACCAGCTAGACCCATAAATGATTTAACCTCTGAAATGTTTGTTGGTGTTAGCCAACTTTTGATTGCTTCAATATTTTTTGGATCCACTGCTATACCATCTTCTGAAACAATGTGACCTAAATAATAGATTTGCTTTTGATAAAAAGTGCATTTACTTAATTTAGCGTACAAGTGGTTCTCTCTCAACACTTGTAGCACCATCCTCAAATGTTTCTCATGCTCCTCCTCTGTCTTGGAATAGATGAGAATATTGTCCAAGAATACAATGACAAACTTCTCCAGGAAATCTCTGAACACCTCATTCATTAGACACATAAATGTAGCCGGTGCATTTATCAACCCAAAAGGCACCACTACAAACTCATAGTGGTCATACCTTGTCTGAATGGTTGTTTTTCTACTATCCTCTTCTTTGATTCTCACTTGATGATAGCCTGATCTCAAGTCAGTCTTGGATAATATCCTTTCTCCTTTTAGTTGGTCAAAAATATCGTCAATCCTTGCAAAATGATATTTATTCTTGATTGTAACCTTGTTCAGTTGTTTGAAGTCAATACATAACCTCAATGTTCCATCTTTCTTCTTGATAAAAATAAATAGGGCACCCCAAGGAGAAACACTTGGGCGTATGTACCCTTTCTTTAACAACTCTTCTAGTTGCATTTGCAACTCTTTTGGCTCTAGCGTGCCCATTATATAGGGATTCTTGGATATTGGGACAGCTCCAGGCATTAAGTCAATACAAAAATCTATATCCCTCTTTGGTGGAAATCCTGGAAACTCCTCAAACACGTCTTTAAACTCCCTCAAGACTGGGTAGTCTTCAAGATTTGGATCTTTATCATTCATTGGCTCTTCCATATGGGTTGCATATATCTGGCACCCTTTTGTAAAACTTATTTTCATCTACAATGTTGAAATCTCTTGGACATATATAGGCCTTGGAATACCTTGGACTGTCCTTGGATTCCCCTCCTCATCAAGACATGTGAAAACCTTCTTATAACAATCTAAAACAACATGATGCATTTCTAGTCAATCCATACCAATCAAGAAGTCATAAGACCCAAGCGGTATGATGTTCAAATATTCCTTAGTGTTAGTTCCATTCATGTTTATAATTCTTTCTTTAACAAGATCATTAATTCTTCTCTTGGTTCCAGTAGCTAGTTGGACTCACCAAGACCTTTCATTCTTACATTTCTTCAATTTAAATATTTCAACTATCTTTGAATCTATATAGCTATGGATAGCTCCATAATCAATTAAAATAGCTATGGGGTGATTATCAATCTTACCTTCCTCTTCAATCATGTGGGATTGATAGTATGCTTGTCTATTGTCCAAGGTTGCATAGATCCTTGGCATTGTTTTGCCCATGTCCTCTATTGTTTCCTCTTGCTTGATGCTATGCATAATCTTCATCTTATCTCCTCGCTGAGGATAATATTTATACATGTGATCTCCTTCACATCCCCAACACTTTATGGGTTGTTTTCTTGGCCTCTTTCCTAAGGAATTTGTTGTTTTATGATCACCTTGAGATGGCTACCCTTGTTTATATGCTTGATATCTATTCCTTGTGAAAGGTGGCATGAATCCTTTCTTTCTTTGATCCATCTCACCTTTCCTCTTGTCATCTCGAGCATTTTGAAAAGTTGGTCTTCCCCTATTATGCTCTTACAAATACTTGGCCTTTCTTATGGCTTCTTCTAAATTCTTGGGTTCATCAAACTAAATTTTATCCTTGTAGAAGGATGGCAGTCCACTAAGAAACCTTTGAATTTTGACTTTATTGTCCCAGATGAAGCTCACATACCTAAGAAATTCGAGGAAATTTCTCTCATATTCATCCANTCTTGTCATAATAATGCTCTGACAGGTATCGTTGTTGGAATTATTTCTTGAATTGGTTCCAAGAAATTATTTTCTCATCAAGGTGCTTAACTTGCTTCAGTTGATCCCACCACATAGATGTATTTCCTTGATGGTGGTAGGCTACAAGTCTATATTCTACATTGGATGATTAATTATCTAACTGGAAATATTTCCTCATTCCCAGCATCCATGCTTCTGCATCTTCTCCTTTCTTGTTCTCTCCATCAAATGATGGTGGCTTAATTTTCTTCAGCTCCCCTTGCAAGCTATCTGACCCATGTCTCCTTCGGTGTCTAACTAAATACATGCTTGGATTACTTGTCGACCTCAAATATGCATATGCTCTTCTGGTCAAGTGCCCTAGGGACTAATGATGTTGATTCATACTAAGACTCCTCAACCATCTAGATCCTTCATGATAATCTCTCATATCATGAGACCTAGACACTTCCACTTGCCTGGCACTCTTCTTATCTTGTGCTTGAATCTTTGTTGACCTCCTTCTGTAGAATATTCAAGATTTGAAGTATTTCCTCCTAATCTTTCATGATCCTTTCATTATCGACTCTCTAGCTTTGCACTTCTCTTTGCAAGCTTCTCATATTTACAGGCTCTTGCCTGTCTCTTCTTCCATTAGACTCAATCTCAGCATTACCCATGTTGATATGCTGACCTCTAATTTATTCTTCATGGTTGTAAGACCCTTGAGCATCCTCCATATCTCTAGTTCTCATGTAGAAACTAAACTATGTTTTTTCTGTATCTCTAATTCAACAAGAATGTGCATGCATTAATTACTATTAGAATTAAGCATATTGCAAATTTTTTATTAATTAGATTATAGGTTATTCTTCACATCAATTTATGAATAATACAATGCACCAAATCAAAATATGATTCCCTAAATATATTATTTGTCGAAGCAGCTCTACAACGGATGTACCCATGCTTCATTTTGAGTTTTGAACGAAAAGTTACAACATTTATAAGTTGTAATTTCCACTCTTTTACTGCTTCGGAAATATATTGTATTACTTTCTGATAAATTTTAGTGCCCAATTCAAAATTATGGGTGGACGGATGTCTTCTTCTCCTTAATACCTTTCTAGCGACTATTCATTTTCTCAAATCTGAGCTCCGAGTTGAAAGCTATGGTTCGGAGAAGTTTTCATTGTTTTACCCAATTTATCCTTGTATGTTACAGTTGTCTTATTTCTCTTCCTGCACATTTTTACATACCTAGATCCAAAATATGGCCCCATGGATATCTTCTATGGATCAAAATATTTCCGTAGACTACTCCTATGCCCCAAACGAACCTTTCAACAAGGATTTATGCCCTCTGGAAGTAATATGACACTAAAATTTTACCCTTACTGTTTTGGTTGTAACTTTCTCATACGAGCTCTATTTTGTGAATAGTTTATCTCATCAGATATCTCTCTCAAAGTTCTTTCATTTGAGTTACAGAGACAAAGTGTACTTTAATACACTCTGATATCATGGGTTTTGATTGGCTAAAAACGTTGTTTAGGCCCTCAAAAATACCTTGCAAATTAATGACCTTCAAAAACCACAAAATTTCGCATAAAATTGATTGTTTTATTGTGTTAACAACCTTTTAAATTTGATTTGTTGATCTCAAATCGCATGGAATCTGAGTCGTTGATTTGTTCTCCATCAATTATCGATGAATGAAGTTCTCCTTTGGTGCACTCCACACTTTTCCCAAACTGTCGACCCGGGCGTCGATTGTCGCCCATTCCCTTAGCAACTAATTCGCAACACAACACTAAATCGTCCGACCCAATCATCAATCATCAACGATTTTCACTGGTGAATGAACTCCTCATTAATTCGGTCGATGCCTGACCATCAATCGTCGGTCATCCCTGTTGACTATCGAAAATGCTCCTCCACTTTGATCAACCCGACCATCGACCGTCGACCACTTCTAGGATGACATGGCATGACACATCATCCTGAGGTGTCAATTTGGATGACATGGCATGAGACATGGATGTTGACGTGGCATGACACATGGATGTTGACATGGCATGACACGTCATCACCCTCTTTCCTTCATCATCCATCGATCGTTTCTCTTGGATGACCTAAACGCCTTGTCGAATCGGCCAATGCCTGACCAACAACCCATCATCCATCGATGACTTCTCTTACTGGATTTGAAACACTTCGCCCAATTGGTCGACGCTTGACCATTGATAATTTTCATTGGCGACTGAAAACACTTCGTCAAATCTGGTTAATGCCTAACCATCATCCCATCGATGATTTCCTTTGGCCAACTTCAATACTTAGATTTTTTTTTATCAAACTCCAATCAATCTAAGTCGTCGATCTCCCATTGAAAAATGATCTCAGTCGTTGATTTACCAAACCTCATCTAACTTTGTCAACACCCAACCATCGGTCATCAGTTGTCGGAGATTTATTTTGGCCCAATGAACTCTTCACCACTTTGTCTTACCTGACCATTGGTCTTCAGTTGTTTCTCTTAGCAATTTCCAACACTTAAAAATTTCGACCAAATCCCTGACGAATCTAAGTCATCGATCTTCAAGCCAAGAAGATCTTGACCATTGATTGAATTCCTTTGCAAAACGGAGAAAACATATCTTGGTCATTGATTTACTCAACCTTTCAAATGGTCAAAATGTTACAAATTTTTAAATTGTTTTAAGTGAATCTTGGTCGTTGATCTCATGATCAAATGGGATCTTAACCGTCAATTCACTAGACTATGTAAAACACTACAGCGGCCATTAAAAAATTTAATTTCGACCTTCCAGGCTGAAATTAACTCTGTAAATTTGTAGATATACTCCAGTAAACTTCTTAAATAGATCTGAGTCACTTAAACTCGAATTTCTCTCACGAATTTGGGGATTTCTCTCTAATTTTCCACCATTTTCCCCCAAATTCGCACTGATCGCAGTCCATAACAATGAATCTCACTGATTTTCTCTTGTTCTTGGCCCATACAAGCCCGATGTTGAACCAGAAGCTCCGATAGCACTCTATAATGTACCCAGCCCCCATTTGGGTCACGTCACTTGCTAAAATGACCCAATAAATTTTCTGATAGCAATTTAAATGTAGAAATAATACACAACATGTCATAAAAGTTCATTCAGTTGTCCATACTAAATAAAGACATAAATACATCAACTCTAAATGTTCACATCAACCACTAAGTGCATATGGCATAATTCTACCACAAAATATAGATTTATATGCATCAATTCTACTCACAACAAGTAGCATTTGATCAAGATGACTCAAATTGATTTGTACAAGAACCATATCAGCATTTAACATGAATTAATACAACAAACAAGAACACTTATCTTAAAGATATACAACCCACTATAGAGGATGAATGTTCCTCGCAACCATAGCCTTGTTGTTCAATTTCTCAACAACAAGACACCCATGAGCTGGGGATATGAATCCACAATGGACTATGGTCCCTAAAATTGGTTAATGTTCCCCTCTCAACAATCAAACTCACAGCTAATTACAGTCCACTAGATCTCTTCCCCTCAACCTGCACAACCTAAGGGATGAAATCCCCCTTCAATGCTCACAATCCCTTGGGCCTTTTCACTCCCCTATAGGGCTCCCATCATAGGTTGGACAAGAATTATACTTGTTGGGACCTCGGGAATTCTACAGTTGCAACACAAATTCGCCCAGCAGCAAAACATGTGCTTCCTTGGATGAATTTCAAACAAAACTTCACTCACAAGCTTGAAGCCTCTTTCTCCACAAAATTACATCTCCAAACAGCTGCCAAACGTGCCCACAATAGCTATCTTAGAGCTTCAACACTCATAACTCCATTGTTGGCCAGAAAA
>JASDQU010816561.1:4405-17253 GCA_032191745.1 Picea mariana
ATGTATGTATGTATGTATGTATGTATGTATGTATGTATCTTGTTTCTAAATATGCAATTATTGACATTTAATTGTAACAACTCATCATGCAGGAACCATATAGATTGTAATTGATGGGCAAAAGGATCGAGGAGATCTCCTATTAATGCACATTAAACCAAGATTTGCGGGGGGTTATATTATCCCTTCCGAGTGTTGATTTCAAAATCATGAAATGTCGTTCGCACATCGTGGGCTTAGCATGTTCACGAAACCTCCAATCCTTAATTTCTCTTCGGCATACCCACCACCTTCGCATTTCTAAATATGCAATAAGTAATCTTTACTACTAACAGTTTATCATGCACCACCCATACAGATTGTCATTAATCAGCGAAAGGCTCGAGGATCTTTCCCATTCATAAGCATTTAACCAAGATTTAGCAGAGAGTTACATTATCATCTCTAACTGTTCATTTCAACCATCATGTGGAGCAAACCAACGTTCTTATAAACCTATGACATCAACTCGACAATAGTTCTGTGGAGATACAATGAACATCTTTGGGCACGAGGACCAGAACTTTCAATGGTCCAGGGAATATTCTTATTACTTAGCCTCTACCGCATAGAACCAAGTAATTTGGACCTCTGGGATTGCTCGTGCAGGCTGTGTCCCTCAGGTTTTTGATTGTAAGGACTTGGTCTCTTGGAACACCGATAAATTTATTTCAGACATAAGAATTATTCCACTGTGGGACAACTCTTTTGTTTCTTTGTCACCTTAGGTCTTTCACCAAATGCTAATATTGTCGGAGCCAACATTGACATTCAAAGGAGAAGATTCGAAATAGTTCCTAGAAAAGCATAATAACGGGTTGGACCTCTTGCCCCATTTATTGGAAAACCCACTTCTAGTTCCTGAAGGTATTACAAGATTGCAGGTTAGTTCATTTAGAAATCCATTTCGCAAAATTTCTTGGTTGTTTACAAGAATAATGGGACAAGAGTCCACATCAACTGTTTCCTGGATGGCTCTTTATATTTTGTATTTCACAGTCAACGAACAAGCCATTTTTTATTGGGGCAAGTTAATTTCCCATGAAATATGTTCCCAATTGTCAAGCTTCAAAAGGGAAAAGAAATTTTATATGTCGTCCTATTTAGTTTTTGTGATAGCGCATTCCTTTCGGTTTCCACAACTCTCTCTCTCCAAGAATGTCAACTGCGAATTCAACCCAGTAACGTTCTGGTACCAGGCCTTGTAGAAGCACAAGGATTCCCATTTTTTATATGAAGTTTGTAATGGCTTCATGTTTGTTTTCAAAGTTTTGTTGTTAGGAGAAGATGCTCCCCACATATCTGAACAAGCAACCAATTTTTTGGACAGGAATGGGACACTCGAACATTTGGATAATTACACTACCATAAGAATTTTTGGATCCACAGAAATACCTTCTCTCTTTCCATGTCACATTACAGACATAATATTTTTTACAGAAGTAGCATGTCAATACAATTATTGGTTGCATCTGTTGCAAAAGAAGAAAAAAAAACAATTTATTCCTCGGCCTTGGAAAGTAAGGGAGTTCGTGTTGAAAAACGTCAAGAAAATTGAGGAATTCGTAGTGCATTCTAGCATCTCCAACCTGAGATATGCTAAAATCATAAGAGGGGCTCCTGCCTTTGAATCCGGTGATGTGGACACAATGAAAAGATGCACTAAATTATACACGCAACAGGGGAAAGGACTCGGTGACAAGAGTGTTCAATCAGAAAATAGCACTCCAAAAGGTACGATATCCCGAAGCATCGCTCCAACAGCCCACCACAGCAACAAAGAAACTCAAAGTTCTTCAAACGGTGGAGGAGATAACGACCCTCCTCACTGTAAAATTGATAGTTCTCACAAGCTTCCAGTAGAGAAGAAGAGAAAAAACAATGTGGGACAGGCGGAAGAGCCAGAAATTCAGAGTGAGAACATGGAACTTGACACTAATCTGGATAGCATGCTCTGCTTCCTTGATCAACCCGGAAATTCCATCCAACATAACCTTCCAATGGACATATCCGTTACCAAAATTTTGACGAAGATGAATCCTTCGTGTTCCAGAGTGTTGTTTTTTATAGCCAATCCAAAAAATTGATAATTGAGAAAAAAGATGTTAAAAATAAGAAAGGGAAATCTCGTTCAAATGTTTCCCTTGCCAACATGTGGCCGTCCCGAATATGTCAACTTTACACCATGAGCAGAGAATCACTTCATGATTCCATTGGAGATATCGAGACTGAGAATGCTAGACTGAAAGACTGGGTCAAGTAATTGGAAGAGGATTTCATTCCTATGCCATTGCTTGTCAATCCTTTGGCAATAGACATGCCTTCCACCCCTGTAGCCAACGTAAAAGCATATTCCACCCTATTGGCATCCTGTAGAGGATATGTGGAGAATAATATAAAAAAAATAAAGGATCTGGTTACCAAGGCATGGAAAAAATCACAAACCATCACTTCCCTTGGAACCAAGGCACATAGTTTGCTCGAACATTTGCAGGTGGAGTTAAAAGATGAAGAAAATTTCTTTTTAAAAATGATCCTTCCTTTTGGCACCATTGTCAACAATATGACAGAAACAAAAAGAAGAGAAAAAGATATTCCATTCAAAAACCAGATCGGTCAATTGAATGAATGTTGGAAAGAAAAAGTGAAGAACATGCATCTCATTGTTCAGTCATGTGAACAAGCCATATCGAAGAAAGATAAATTATTCACAAGGTTTTCAAGAATAGACTTAGCTAGAAAAACCAATGACTTCCAAGACCCCGACTTAATCACAAACTCCTTGCCCTTAACCAGGAAAGATTTCGATAAATAGGTGGCCATGTTTAAGGCCTTGTCTTTGGAAAATTTTTACAGCATCCTTCACTTTGATCAAGCTCACGTCGACGACTGGCTAGTCAAATATTCAGTACAAAATGAGGAAATTCATTAGGCTCTGTGTAATGTTTCTATCATCTTCCGGGAATTAGAAAACGATCTTTTCAACATAAAAATCCGGAATGAGATCAACGTCGCCCCAATGAGATGATACATTCAAGAATGGCTCGAAAGGCAATTTAAGCATGCCACCGATGAAAGGAAACAGGCAGTTGCCAGGATCCCAGCAGCCATCGATGACATCATTGAAACTGTAGTCGTTGGCGACATCAATGAAATGACAGCCGTAAGAAAATAGCCAAAGGGATCATATGTACCCTCATTGTAAGTCTACTGATCACATCCTACTTTGTTTATCAACCCAGTTATTCCACTTTCTTAAATAGAGATGTGTAGGAAAACACTTATACCTTTCAATTTATTTTTTTTGCAGGTATTTCACTCTATCTTCTTTCTACAGTCTTGTTTCTTGTACATATTTTTCTAATGGTTCGTGGTAGCCCCAATCCTAGTGTACATGACAAACGCATTGAAATTCCAATTAATATGTAACCGACTTTAATTTTTTTGTATATTTCAAAATTTCTAGTTGTATGTAACAAACTTTTATTTTTTGACATACTTCAAATAAAATTGTTTTCTTATTTCCTTTTAAATTTATGTCTTAATACATTTTTATCTTTCACCAGTCTGTATGACAAATGCATTTAAATTTTTATATGTAACATAATTTTATTTTTTTATATATTTCAAAATAAATGGTGCTCTACATGTCAACCGTCATTTACTTATGCCCCATGTTGACAAATGAATTTCAATTTTTATATGCCAAGAGTCATTTACTTATGCCCCATGTTCCGTGATATACATGTTGCATACAACATTTCCATCATATACATTTCAAAATTTCCAGTAGTATGTAACAACATTTTATTTTTTTACATATTTCAAATAAAATTGTTTTCGTATCTCCTTTTAAATTTATATCTTCATGCATTTTAATCTTTCACCAGTCTATATGGAAAATGCATTTAAATTTCCAATTTTTTTCTTCCATTGTGAACAAATTTGTAGTTTGTTATAAACTTTCAAAAAAAAAATGGTGCTCTACATGCCAAGTGTCATTTACTTTTACCCCATGTTCCATGATATACATGTCACACACAACGTTTTCGTCATTTACAATTTGACCCCATTTTCCAATATTTGCTTTATAACCTCGTTGGTAGGGACTACGCTGCCACGCAACCTTGTTTTTTTTATTGGTGATGATAGGTACAACGTCTATGCAATTATTTTTTAGTGGTGATGATAGGTGCATTGTCTATGTGAAACATTGAAATGTTCATAACTCTAATATAAGTTATAAAATTATGTACTACATTGAAGAGAATATGAAGAGAATAAATATTATGAGGTGTATGTTTGGAGTTCCACTTGACTTAATTATGTGGCATGTTTGTGTTCATTATGTGGTGGTTTCATGGAGGGAAACTTTTTATGATCCATTTATCATGTTGTGGTCTTCTCACATGTATTGTAGGTCAAAGTGAAATCATGAAGATGGGTTACACTTTTGCTTGTTTAATGAGAAAAAGAACTGTATTTTCACAAGTTCTTCAACTTCCGGCATACAAAAGTATTTTTGTTATTTAGAATTTCACTTTACAGTAAAAACTAAACTTGTGAAAATTCGTGTTAGCTTTCCAATGACTATTTTGCAATTTTTTTTTATCATGATTTGATATGTCAATTTGACAATTGTTTAACAATATGTTCCTTAAACATGAAAGGAATGGTAATGAGTTACTTATTTCTACAACAATGTATCTATTATTAAACTTATGTTTTTAAGAAACAAAATATACTGCTACAATCTACAAATACTTTATTTTATTATGACTATAATTTTGAATCTAACGAATGAATATTATAATTTCTAGAATTGTTTGAAGGTGACCAAGCTGAAAATGTTGCAGATTTTAAACACATGTTTTTCTACACTTTGTATCTATCTTAATTTTTACTTAAAACTAAAATCTAAATATACCCTTTTGAAAAGAACAGTTTAAGGATTATGAACATATTTTTTTCCAAATTTTTCACTGTATATTTTTAGAGATACCGATATTTCATTTCACCGAATCATAATGTCTACTGAAAATATTATGTAGTGATTTTTTTAAAAAATTAAATAAAATTAGATAAAAATAAAGAAAATGAAAACAAATCATAGGAATTAAAAGTAGATTCAATTTTGGAAATGTTGGTGTCATTTCTGAAACCAAGTTCTCATTTTTTGTAGGAGTCTACAAACTCCGAAGTTCAGGTAAGATTGGGGCAATTCTCTAGTTTTTGTTTTCAGTCCCAATTTCATGTTTTCGGCCGAAATAATCTTTCAACTGAAAAACTAATATTTCGGTCGAAAGACTAAAATCTAACGGAAACTGTCAAAACTGAACGATTTCCAAGGTTTTCGGCTAAAAAAACCTTCTTTCGGTTGAAACTCTGTTGAACAAATTCTGTCGGTCAGAAAAATTGAAAAGACACATCGTATCGTTTCATTTCCCGCCAAATTGTATAAATAGGATTTTTTCTGAACACATTTAACACAGTTCATCGGATGGACAGACAGATATAAGCTCGGGGATAGGGATTTCAAAGCATTTATATTACTGATTGCAGTTGTATTCTTTTCTTTATTTATTTCTTCCCTCTGTTCCATAAGCTTAAACAAAGGATCGATATCGATACATGGTGGTTTTCTAGAGCAGTTAAACAAAGTTTCGAATCATCTTTTTGGTTTTTGTTGAATAAGGCAATTGATGTTTGTTCAAGTTTTTATTGGAATAACAATTTATATGTTGAAAGATAAATGTTGAGTATTTTTTCAAGGTGAAGTCTTTTTGAACATATCTTTTATAGATAACTATAAAAGTCATGGGAAACAAAATTTCACGCACGAGAAAATATGATCGTACTCGAGATGATACTCGCCAAATCAAACAAAGGAAAGATCTTTATTGGAGAAAGAAACAAGAACGTGCAAATATTGAAGAAAGAAACGATGATAATGTCAATAGAGATTTTCGACAAGAAGAAGTTCAATCAGGTATGTATGCACATATGATGATCGAGCACACGACACACATTGGCACTGTATTCATAAAGTACAGAAATCAAAGTATAGAATTCAAATTTAAAATATTGTAAATTTAATATAATTGATTGTAATTACAATTTGATGTTTTTCAAAAAACATAAATATATTTGTCTCATAATGTTGAAGAAGACGTTGAAACCAAAATTGAAGCAGAAGATGTTGAAACTTAAATTGAAGAAGAAGACGAATCGCCTATAGGTATGTACATAAATTTAGATAATACAAGATGAACACTCAAGTATATATAATTTAGTGAAATTTTGTTCAGGTTATGTTTTTTAATATAAACTTTAAATTGAAATATGTAGGAGAATCTATCAACATTGATGATGAAATATTAGAAAATATTGATACTGACAAATTTGGGAAGAAAAACGCTAAGCATTATATAAGATATCGAACTAAGAATATGTATAATAATTTTTTCAAAGATGAATCAGTAACAGTACAAGCTCAACTTTTACTTTGTCTAATGAAGTCAAGAAAGTTAAAAGAATCTACATCATTATTGCGTATTCAAAAGTCGACAAAGGATACAAAGGTGACATAGAATGTCTTTAACAATATAACTAGTGTATTATAAGATTTTGGAAAATCTTGAAAAGAAGATGTTCGTGTTTCAAACAAAAAGAGCGATACAAACAACAATTGTTTCATCTAGCAATATAAAAGATCAGTTGATACGACACATGGAAAAAACGATGGGAACGCTAANAAGGATACAAAGGTGACATAGAATGTCTTTAACAATATAACTAGTGTATTATAAGATTTTGGAAAATCTTGAAAAGAAGATGTTCGTGTTTCAAACAAGAAGAGCGATACAAACAACAATTGTTTCATCTAGCAATATAAAAGATCAGTTGATACGACACATGGAAAAAACGATGGGAACGCTAAGAAAAACATTGCACAAACATAGAAAATTTCATTTCCAAATAGATGTAAATGATGAATTAGCTTGTTGGACAATGATTTCTAGACAACCCTACAAAGATAGACTTGCAGAAAATGTTAAAGAATTGGCCCATAATTGTTGGTTGGAAGAATCTCGTGTTTCACCACATACAAGGGATGTGTTGCGATGAAGAATAGCATGAAATAAATATGAAGAACATCCAAAACATATATTTTCAATGACACAAATAGAGTTGTTTAATAAGTTCAAAGATGAGCACAAAGAAGTTACAATTTCCATCAATACATTTGTGCAACAAATACCATGGTTTGTTAGACCCACCATTGTCTGTGACACGTGTTGTTGTCGTTATCATGTGGAGTTTGAGTTTTATTATGACACTTTTTTGGATTTTGGTAAAACTTTATGGCCAGGTTCACCTCCTCCTTCCACATTCCGTGTTTTTATATATGGAATTCTATGTGAAAGAAGATGATGATTTATTTTACAAAAAAAAATGTGTTGGTGGAAAGAAATGTGATCATTGTGGAAATCTAAGTTTGCTTCATTCAAAGTATCATATTGATATGAATGATCAATCATTTTCTAATATAAGAGTCAATTCAAAGAGATATGGATATATGAGCAACACGACTCCACATTCTTCAAATGTTATTTCCAAAAGGATTGATTTGAAGGTAGATAAAATCAGCATGATAGAATTTTTGAAGAAGTTTGAGGAAGAAATCTATAAATACACCAAGCATTCACATAGAGATCGATGCCAAGATCTACAATTCAAACAATCTCGTGAAGTGTTTCCACCAGGGACAATTTTGTCTATAGTTGATTTTGTAGAGAATTACACATTTGCTGCAAAAAACGATATATAGAGAGAATATTATAATTCTGATCAAGTCATGATATTTGTCCACATTCTATATAGACATGCTCAATGGAGTCTTCCAAACATATAAAGAACCAATGACAATCGCTATGTTATTAAAGAATATCACTTTTATATAAATGATGATCGAGCACACGACACACATTATGTACAACATTGTTTTGATAAATTTTATGATTTATTGAAAGAACGTGAAATCAAATTTGATCGACATTAGATATGGTCCGATGGGTGTGCAGGTCAGTTCAAATCTGCACGATCATTCTATTGGTTATGTCATCTTCATAAAAAATTAAACATTACACATTATTGGAATTTTTTTTAGACTGATCGTGGAAAAGGAGAGCACGGCAGTGCAGGGGCATGTATAAAACGAGCACTTCAAAGGTATCATCTGAACCCTCATGCCGATCGATTTGAATCTGCTAAAAAAGTGGTTGAATGGTGCAACATGGCGCTAAGCCATGAATATAATCCGTCAAGGGATGTGCGCAGGTGTGTCTATATATAAATGTTACATGTATGTACACAGGATATATAAATTTGAACGTGTTCAAATTTATATTCAATCTTCAATCATTTTCTTGAGAGATTTCAAGTTAACAAGTTCTTGTCTTGTATAGGTTTTTTTGGTATGTTGGAATCAAAGATGTAAATAGATCAATCCCATATGACGTCAGTACAAATCTTGGGACAAGAAAAATACATTCAGTTAAAAAAAAACATTTTCAAAATGGGTTTGCATTTGATAGATGAAATGACTCTTGTTTTTGTTCAATTTGCATAGAGGACACTGAATCCATAGATATTTGCAACAACGAAAATGCAGGATATGTTAAATCTTGGAGACATACTGAACTTCATGTAAAAGAGAAAATGTCACTTGCAAGCTCAGAGGAGATGGAATCAAATGAAACTATAGTGTCAGTTGATGGCGATAGAGTTTCTGATCTTGTTAGAGAAGGTAAAAAAATTTTGTTTAAATTTTTTCAAATAACTTGTAGATGTACTTGTGTGATAATCTAACATGAATAACTTGTTGTCCAATATATCCACTTATTTGCAGGAGATGTTTTTTCCATGGTTGCACCTGTAGAAAACACTGAAAACGTGAAATATTATTTGATGCGATGCACAGAACAAAATATGAGGCTATTATAAGATTTTGATGATAATGGTTTTATATATGAAAGAGGATCCATTGTATTGAAAGGATATTTTTTTCAAGAAACCCATCAAACCGATACTCATGTTCACTTTCAAGACTACCAGTCAGATGTCACAAGTTGTCAATATAGTCATTTGGTATGTGCAACGCGCATAAAGTTAATAGAAGTTCAATAAAATAAAATAAAATAAGTTAGAAAATAGAAAATGTCCAAATTTGGTCATGAATGAATAATTGAAAATGGAATATCATTACGTTGTTTTTAAACAAACTTGGCACATGTGTACATTCCAGAATTTTTATTTTTCATTGAAAGTACATTCCAGATTTTGATGACTTGTTTTGACTATCTTCAAACATATTTCCATTTATGATATTTATAAAAAGGGTACTATGTATAAAAAACTCACTTGGGAATTGCACCCCAATTAGTACCTAAAAGTTTATTGTTAATACTTACAACCTAATTAATATAGGATTTAGGGAACTACTAATTTGTATGGAAGTGAAAGAACCATTTGGTAACTTATACCCCTATCGATACTCAAAAGTATGTCATTGGGGAATTTCACCCTAATTATGTTCTTGGGATTTAAACAAGAATTAATATAATAACAAGAGAACCACTTGTGGTGCGCCCTATTTGAATAAGAGTAAGAGAAGTACTTACAAATTATGACACCCCCGTTAATACCCAAAAGTATGTTCTTGGGGAATTCCACTCTAATTAGGATATGAATGAGGGAATCACTTGGAAATTTATGCCCAAGTATGTTATAACCTAAATTTGTATAAGAGTGAAAGGACCAAGAACCGCTTGGGGTGCACCCTAAATTTAATATCTAGGATAGAGGAGAACTTAATCTTTTAGGGACATGCATTTTATCTAATATAAGTTCCCTTTTCAAGTCAAGAAGTGAGGTATCCTTAGGTGCAAGGGATTAAACTAATCCTAACTTAGGCATGCTCACTACTAGGCATATTTACAAGAAATCTTTAAGTACCTGATCCGACTAATAGACCCATCATCATATATCCTTCTAAGCATCCCCCCTTCTAACATTTGGATGAGACTAATCTTTTTTTAAGAAAGCATAGTATTAGGGCACATTTATGATATCAAATTCTCATTACACCTTGTGATTGGAAATGGATCACATGTTAAGACAAGTAAAATATATTTTAATGAAGTTCATTCGATGTGTTTTACTTGCTTTAGAATGTTTGAACCCATTCCCATATATGTATTATGGAGCCGTCCCCTTCAAACCCATAATTTCCAACCATACTCTTTGATTTTACCCATGTTCATAAAAGGGCACACATGTTGAGAAAGCATATATACTATTATATGTAGGGTGATTAATTCATGTTAATTACAAAGGGGTCCCTCTCACATGAAGTCGCAAGACTTCATGTCCACATTTTCACATGTTCGATGGGTTCGGTTTACTTCATGTCCACCTTTTCACATGTTTGATGGGTTCGATTTACTTCATGTCCACTTTTTCACATGTTCGATGGGTTTGATTTATTTTTTATTGTAAAAGGTTGCTCTAGAACCTCTATATTTAAAGAGAAGTTCCTTCACTTCTTACACATGGTTGGATTTGCGAGATTCTAGCAAATTCTAGTGATGGATCACCAAGATACCCACTTCTAACTTCTAAATGGAACTAACCCTTTCTCAAGTATGTGCATTACCATGACATCTTTATGATACCCAATTACATTGATAGAACCATTAATGTAACCTCTTCTAATATTTATGAAGGATTCAATATCAAATTTAACCTCTACATCTAATTAAAAAATAATAATTTAAAGTATTTTTTTTAATTGAATTGTTTTCTGATATAAACATTTTATGTTTCATAATTATTATATATAATTTATTCACAATGTTAATTTATATTTAATTTAACAAAAATTTTAATATAGATGTAATGCTTTATAAATATTTTAAGTGTCACAATTATTTTATATGATAATGATTTATTTTTAAGGTCATGATATTTGTGTAGGAGATTCTCTTGTTTATAGGATAAGAGATTCTCCCTTAACCATTTGATTTCATGTAGAGTAAAATAAAAGTTTATACACAAATTTAATTTCATGTAATAAAACCAATTATTAATGTTGGAGAGGTATAACATAAAGTAGTAAGATAGTGGTATAGTGATATAAAGAATGAAAAATTATTAAACACTATTTCCATTGATCCTTACTTTTTTCATTAGTATTTTTTTTCTATTTTATTTTAATAATATTGCATTAGGTTCAAGGGTATATGAACCTTTAGTAGTAAGATAGTAGTATAATGATATAAAGAATGAAAAATTGTTAAACACTATTTCCATTGAACCTTACGTTTTTCAATAGTATTTTTTTCTATTTTATTTTAATAATATTGCATTAGGTTCAAGAGTATATGAACCTTCAGGTGAATATCTCTTATAGCTTTAGCATTTTTTTAATGACTACATGATAAAATTACTTACTTTTTTCAATAGTATTTTTTTCTATTTTGTTTTAATAATATTGTATTAGGTTCAAGGGTATATGAACCTTTAGGTGAATATCTCTTATAGCTTTAGCATTTTTTTAATGATTACATGATAAAATTAAAGAAGAGTTGATCATTTTTTCCGTTTTAAGATTTTATTTTATTGTCACATCATTTTGAGCATTTTATTTTATCGTTAACTTTGCCACTTTCTGCCACTTTGTCACATCATTTTGAAAATTTCATTACTAGTTAACTTTGCCACTTTTTGACAGTACATAGTGAATATAAAATAAAACATTTAAATTAATACATAGCAGAAAAGTATTTAAGAGTTTTATGCTTAATTAAAAATGCATTGTAAAAAAGAAAATACACAAAACATTATTTCATTACTAGTTAACTTTTCCACCTTTTGACAATAGAATCATATTTTTGACAATAAACAGTGAAAATAAAATTAATGCATGGTAAAAAAGTTTTTAAAAGTTTGATTCTTAATATATTGCATTGTAAAAAGGAGAATATACAAAACATTAGAACAAGTTAACTTTGTCACTTTTTTTCCATCAATTATGAGAAATCAAATATGACACAAAATGCTATTTTGAATTCCAAAATTATGAAATATATATATATATATATATATGTATATATATATATATATCAAAGTCTAAATAGTAACACTGTAAAATACATAAGTTTCACATCCATTTTAGAATGATAACAAAAACTAAGACATGTTTAACTCCAAAATTCTAGACTCTAAGCCATCACTTTAAGATAGATCACTTCATATATGAAATTCAAACCGTCTGAATAGTAACACTGTAAAATACATAAGTTTCACATCCATTTTAGGATGATAACAAAAACTAAGACATGTTTAACTCCAAAATTCTAGACTCTAAGCCATCACTTTAAGATAGATCACTTCATATATGAAATTCAAACCTTAAAAAAAACAGATTTCAAAAATTAAAATTTACAATTCAAACATGCGAAATAATACAAAATTCAGAAATTGTAATTAAAATAAAATTGACATACATACCAAAAGAGTTAATTGTCATCCTTCAACTTACTCTTTCCCACAAAATATATTGTAAGCATATTTTCCACCAACTATAATTTAGACATCTATAAAAATAAAAAACATAATAAAAAAACAAATAACACATATTATCATATATACTTTAACTAAATATTAAATAAACAATAAGTAATAATAACATAACCAACCACAGTTAAATAGATTTAAGATCTAGTTACTCTCCAATTAAGAGTACA